>JANBPO010006859.1:29446308-29559849 GCA_024336825.1 Amorphophallus titanum
ACCCCCGCTACCCCCCTCCCCGGACCGTCGCCCCGCGCCCCACACCCCCCCCCCGGGGGCGGACTCCCCCCCGATGCACCACCCCCAGCCGGGGGGGGGGGGGGCTCCAACCGTGGCAGACTCCCATTCAGTGCGAGAGCCCTCCCACGGCTCTGCTGCATAGGCTTGACATTTGCGCAGCTCCCCTGCACCAAGCCTCCACAACCCACTCCACTCTAACCCAGAGATGGCTTAGCGGCTATGTTGTTATGAGGAGGTGAAGTGCGAAATAGACGGCAAAGTTTGATAGCTGGACGGTGTCCTACACGCTACAAGGACCCAGGGATTAATCATCGATGACACTGACTTCCATGCTCTCTTCTCCAAAGAGATCATGGAAGCCCCCATTCCTTCGGAGTTCCAACTACCATCGTTTACCCCCTACAATGGCACTATCGATCCTGCCGACCAAATGCATAGCTTTGAGTCAAACCTGGTGTTCCATCGGGCCTCGGACATTGTGAAGTGTTTGGCGTTCCTCACCACCCTCCGACAGAATGCCCGAACTTGGTTCGAGTCCCTACTGGCCAGGACCATTGCCTCCTTTTAGCAACTAAAGAAGCTGTTCAAAGAAAACTTCATAGGCTGTCGAAAGGAGGCCAAGTTGGCGATAAGCCTACTCGCCTTCAGGCAGGGGCACGAGGAGACCCTCTGGGACTACGTATCCCATTTCCAGGCAGAGGGTCTCCGTATCCCTCACTTGGACATCAGCATCACCACTATCGCCTTAATGCAAGGAACCCGGGGTTCCATCCTTCGATGCTCGCTCGGTGTAGAAGCCCCGGTGACCTTGATGGATCTCCTCACCTTGGCTCAGAAGCATGCCAATTGCCAGGAGAACACCATGACCCTAGGCTGCATGTGTAATACCTTGGATCCTTAATGGGTCTTCTTGGATTCTTATTAGGTCTTTCGGATCTTTTTTGGAGAGTTTCAGATCGTTTTTGTAGCTCTTGAGTTGAGTTTTACGATTCGTGTGAGTTTTTCTCTCGTACAAGTTATGGAACCTTGCGGTGAGTTTATTTCTCAGTTCATCGACTCGTGGATGTGATAGCTGCGATGTATTCTTCGCGAGGATCGTTTCAATTATTTTTACATATTTTTCTGAATTAGTGAATTTTCAGGCTAAAAATCGGATTTTCAGAAATTAGGAAAATTTCCTAATTTCTTTTCTTTTTCTTCTTCCTCTCTCCTCCCTTCTCATTTTCACGCATGCCTCTCTCTCTCTCTCATTTTCTCTCCTCTCTCGCCCTTCCGACTCCGACTGCAGACGGAGGAGGCTCGTAGGTGAGGTGGCGACGGCATGGGGATGATCGGATGCGTGATGGGACGAGGATCGGATCGATTTTGGCGCGATCCCGAATGGTAGATTCAAAGCCGGCGTTGTAATGCCCCAGAATTTATGTAGCAACCCTGAATTTTCAAAATTATAAAAATCCTGATAAAATATTAAAGAACGACTTATTAATAAAATTTACCTCCTAGTAGTGTAATGGTGGAGTGGCTTTCTCTCTACCCCTGGTAGAGGGTGCACTCTCCTATTGCACCTAGGTACGGCTTTCTAAAAAAAAAGTGAGGAGCATATGGTGCCAACCAAGAGAATTAAAGTTCATATTCTGCCATGGTCATCATGCCTTGTAGAAGTGTGGTGAATTCCGTGGCCTTTCTCTCTTAGACATGCTCGGAGAAGCACTTTGCACGGAATAGCTCGAGAAACTCCGTCCAAGTAATCTATCTATTCTGGAGAGGAGCTGATATCGCTTTCCACCACATGCGTGCATCCTTGTGAAGTTGGAAGGTGGCTAGAAGCACCTTCTCCCGCTCCGTGCATTGCATGGCATTAGCGACTCAGTCCATCTCATCCATCCAACTCTCTGCTTTATCAAGATTTGATGAGCCAGAGAACTTCGGAGGGTTCAAGCTCAGAAAATTTTGATGCCGGTCGCCCGCGCATACCCGAGCGCCGACTTGGGCTATTGTTTGGAGAGCTTGGGTAGAGCCCACAATAGTTTGTTGCATCTCATCACAATTAACATGATGAGCCATTATGAGAATGAGATACCTGAGAAAAGGAACGATTTGTTAATTCCTACAGAGTGAAGGGGAGTTAACCTAGAGATAATATCTAATTAACTATCTTATCCCTAGCTCTACCAAATTTGGGCATGGGTGGGGAATTTCTTTCCTTGGTTTATAGGTATGGCCCCTTAATCCTTAGACTTAGTCAATGACATGATATTTTCTTAGTACTTACTTCTGCCTAGGCTCTGATACCAACTTAACTGTCACATCACGTGATATATGTACAGCGAAAGTAACTCGGGGAACGTTGTATAGTCGGCAATATGCCTCAAGGTAGCAATATAATCAGAGCGCTAATCATTCAACCACAAGATGAATGGACACAATGTGATGTACACAAAATTCTCAAATTTTATTGAATAATAACCAAAGTTTTACAAATAGAGACCAAGACATGACTCCTTGACCCACTTGACTCAATAAAAAGAAAAATTACATAACATGACTCAATAAAGGAAAAATTACATGAGATGGCTCCAACTAACTTAAAGACTCATGACACTTTAAGTCTTCTCTCGAGTCAAACAAATAATAGCATGATAGAAAGACGCAAACAATATCACAATTGGGCATACTTCCTCTCAGATATACATAGAAAACTTGATGAAGAGTAGTGGCAACAGGAAAATAGCTCCCCCCTCCCAAGGGTTCAAATTTAGGGGGGGGCAGATCCTCCTCATTTCCATATATCCCACCACAGTCAATACGCCTGTAGCCTACCTGCATTTTCTTTAGATAACCTTTTGTGCATTATTGGGCTCAGACTGGCCTTCGCAATTATACCATTGACAAGAGTGGGACATAAGTCAGCCCTCATAGTTCATACCAATACAACATATATGCTCCTAGGAACCTCTACAGTTGTATAATGATATTCACTATGTTGCAATGGCACATATGCATTCACTCCCCTGTGGTAATTATCAGACATCATGTAATGACCCAGGAGATCAGGATACTGATATATCGATAATATCGATATACTAATATCAAGAACTCGGGGAAGCCACCCAAGAGGCTGATGAGGCCCCTGAAGGGTTGGAGGAGTTTGTCGAGGGATTGCATAACGAATTAGAATTACAACGTGCAATATTAATTAAATAATAATTAAGTGCGAAAGTAATTTAAAATATTAGAGTGGTAAATATATACACTAGTCCAAATTCCGGACCACTAAAGATCCTCTAAGACACGGGTCTTACAGTGTCAATGCTAGAGAAGGAAAAGAGTCGACGCAGTGGAACTTTGGGAAGTGGCGGTCATAGGAAGGCCGCTACCAGAAGGTGGCGGTCTCCAGAGGGCCGCTATCTATTCCAGAGTGCAGAAAATGCCGGTAAATGTGGGTGCTTTCTAGACAAATAGACTTTGAAAGTACAACTTGCTCGGCATCCTAGTGAGAATCTCAGGGTCACGGAGACTTACGGAGGCCTTGAAAAATGATCCCCTAGTCTGACCGAAGACATATCCGACGGAGAGGTTCACAAGTCCAAAAGGTGTTCCTATAATGTGCAAGTGTAACTAATAGTCACATATCGGGGTGTGCACTATGTACTTAACCAGAAAGACAGTAGATGAGAGTGAGTGTGTGAAACAACGATCAAATCATCACAATAAATCACGTTCTATAAAGAAATGATTTAAATACAAACCATATGGGTTTTGGCGACCAACGAGCAATATGACCTTGATTGTTCTAGCCTTAGCCCTTAATGGCATCAATTCGTAAGAATTTTTCTTGGTGAGCATCGGTGGAGACTTGGCCTTCTCAAACTTGACCGGTATAAGAACGTGAATCAGCATCCAGCAAATAAGGTCTTGAATTTTGGAAGGCATGACCGTGACCAAATTCTTCTTTCCCAACTCTTGAGATTCATTTTCGACACATGTATTTATGGAGGTACACTCGCTCCGAGGGGTGATGGAGGAAAGTGAGATGGAAGCAGTAGGCTAAATAGATGATGGAGGTTCAATAGAAGGTGTTGTTGGAAGGATAAGTGGAGGTGGAGGTTCAAACACGGCAAGCTTTATCCTTTACTCGGAAGTGGATGGGATTGGCTCGAGTGCAAAAATGAGTGGACCCTACTCAAGGAGCCACGGATTCGGGTAAAGGGTTAAGTGAAGGGTTGGGGATGGTTGGTTGTGGGCTCATAGGGATAGTGGAGGTTTTGGGTAGCGGTAATGGAGAGTTAATTTTTTGGGAAAGAGGAGAACTAGTAGAAAGCTCGGAAGGCTTGATGGAGGTTGATGGCATGGTAATGGGAGGCATTGATGAAGGATGAATGACGGTAGATTTAGTTCGAATGAAGCGTCTGATTTTGGTGGGTCGAGAATGTAAGGTTTCATCTAGAATGCGCAGCAAAAATCATCGAAATCTTAGATAGCATATCGTTGCTGATTTTTCAAAATTGAACTAAGTCAGTGAATCCCGTGAAGGGAAGAACGATTTTTTACCATTGCAGGGTCAAGAATCTCCCAAAACCTCGAAGATGAACGAGAGGAAGATCCAGGGGTCACGAGCCGTTCAAGCATCTTGCCTCTAGACGTATCCATAGGAGTAAAGGAAGTAGACGGGATCTTCTCCACAATCTCCAAAAGTCATCCCGATCTCAACGCCACCATCCACCCAGAAGGAAGGAGAGAGGAGGAGGGGGGCGCTCCTTGGAGAGAGAGAGAGGAGAGAGAGCAGCCAGGGTTCAATCTTATAGCTTGGCCAGGGTTTCTCCCTTCAGCGTATATTTATAAACCTTTGGCATCTTTCACAAAAACCCAATAATAGTCTATAAAGTCCACCCATCCCGGTCTGTCCTCGCGGACCCGCCGAGACAGAGATCTCGGTGAGATCTCGCGAGACTGCATACCATGCACGTGGTTGAGTTGATTGTGCCTATCGACTGTACACGGGCAGAGTGATGCCATGCACTATTGGGCCCCCTTTCACCATGAGTTCATGGTCAGAATCTGGGCTGCAATGTACCATAGGGACTAGAATCCAAGGCCCAGACCTTTTATTGACCAATAGGCAGTCAGTGGTAAAACACTTGTATGCACACATGGTCGGGTCCTAGAATGACATGATCTGATGATCATGGTAAACCATATGACCCAGTCAGTCTTTATCTTGTCAGGCGTACCAGGAAACAGATTCCCATACTAGAAGAGGGTGGCGGCAGCCATCTTTATAGACCATGCAACAACCAGCTATGGAAGCACAGAGGTGAGATATAGATAGAGAGGGAATTGGAGAAAGATTATTGAGCATCATCTAGGAAGTTTCTACAGAGCTCCAAGTGGGTAATGATCAAGGTAGGCTTTGGGAGGATAACCAGTGCACAAAGTACACTTTTGCGGTGATGTTTGGTAGACTATAATCTCTCAGATGATTAAGAGATCATAGTCCAGCAAAGTCAACAGAGTGATGAAAGTGATGGATAACAGAATATTGAAGCTGATGGATGGCAGATGAGACTCAGAAGAAATCTTATTGAAGACTGAAATGAGAAGATGTTTTGAGATTGATGATAACTCTTTCAATAAAGAATATAGTCAAGGGCATAAGTGAGTTAAATGAAGGAGATGGGATCCAAAAGGACATATTCTCAATTAAACCATTCATCAGAAGGCTTTATAATTGCGACTGGAAGGGTAGTGGAAGGTGGTTTAGAATAAGGTATTTCTAAATAAAATAATTTTGTTTATAGAAACTGACTTTAAAAGGACTTCCAACCATGCATGGAGTTAGGTTTACACCTCAGTAGTCTTCAAATAAGTGAAATAGGTTCTGATTACAATGATGTTACATCTTTTAAGGCATTTTAAAATGTCAAACGAATGTGGAAAAATAATGGAATACAATGTGTTATTTATGTCATAAAATGACGGATATAAGCTATCTTATGAAATCATCGTATTCCTAACCCTAATATTTCTTCACGGTAAGCCAAAAAAGACCAAAATCTAAAAATTTAAGAATTTTAAAAAAATATGAAAAAATTACCTCCACGATCCTCGAAAGACGCACAACGCAGCGGTACCATCCCGGAGTAGGAGAACGCAACGGTTCACCCTGCGCAGCGTTTTGAAGGCCCGACCTGTAAAAACACGCCGAAATCACTAAACTCAATCCGGGACCCACGAAAATAATCCAAAAAATATTCAAAAAAATCTGGGGCATTACTCAGAAGGTGAAGGTGGGCAACAGTCTGTGAAGGGGGGTATGGATGGCAACCAAGGATTTGCGGGGTTGTTGTGGAGGTGGCTGTGGGAAAGAGGAAGAGAAGGGGGCAAGTGAAGGGGATGGCTGGGTTCTCAGGAGGGAACGGAGGTGCAAGGGGATGTGCAAGTGGGGTTTGGGTTAGCGGTGGCAAGTGGTGAGAGGGAGGATGGAGGGAAGGAGGTGGACGGTGGATAGGAAGGGGCCTCTTACCCCAGGGCCTCTCACCCCATCTCCCTCTCGGAGAAGAACACACAAGGCATCTCACCTTACATGAGATTTTTTTTTTCAAAAATTTCTATTCAACTTCTTTTTTTTCAAAGATTACATGACTATTTTATAGACTCCACAAAGAAGACCAAAGATAACTCATTAAAACTTGAACCAACACCTAACACTTACTACTCATCATACCTCTAGTGGGAAGACTAAAAGACACTAAGAAAAAGCTCACACATGATGGTTGTGAATATATCTTATTTCCTATTACAATAAAATACCCATATTAGGCCCACTAATGTGGCCCAGTACACATAAGACTACACAAGCACAAATAAATAATTTGGATAGTTTCTCGACGTCGCTTGACGATCCCGTCAATAGAATTCTCACAAAATCCATAGAAAGTATGCCTTATGAATTATGAAATGGGAGAAAACTCGATTTGAGTCATCTCAAGAAGTAGGGGTCAATTGTCCACGTTCTCATTCCGAGTCAACTTAGAGAAAAGTTGGACTCAAAGACATTGAAATGTAGATTCATAGGATATTGTGAGAAATCATCTGGTTACAAATTTTTTCATAAGAAAAAAGAGATCGTTGAATATAGGGATGCGACATCTCTAGAAAATCTAGAAGAAGAGGAATCTCATGAAAAAGAGAGGGAGTCCAAATCTCTCCTCCTTCAGGGTTATACACTCAGAGTGGGGGCAGCACCGCCGTCCCTTCCTTTCTCGAATTTTTGAAGATGTCAAAGGGCAAGCAGCCATGTCCAGATGCCAGCCCTGTGGTCGGGGGCACTCACCCGCAGCTTCAGCAACCTTCTAGTGCTCCAGATGAAGACAAGACCCACCCGACGGCAGACGACAAGGGACAGAAAGAGGATGATGTAGACGCCTAATTTTGAACATCCCGTGGATCCCCAGTGGACATTCGTGTGAATACGCTTTATTGTGATACTTGTTTTACCAGTGTTTTGAGTTTTAAAGCCTAGCCCATAGCCTTGAAGCTATTGGGCCTCGTCCACTTAAGGGGCCCAAGGAGCATGGTCTAGGCAGCCAAAGACTTGGCTACGCCCAGTCTTGGGTGGCCAGGGCAATGGCCGCCCTCCTCTCCTGGGTGGCCAACCGCCTAGTCGCCCTCCACTTCAAGGAGGCCAAAGACTTGGCCGCCCTCCTCTATTTACTCGGTCAGAGAATGTGGCCCAACTCATGGGCACATTCTTCCCCACATTTTGCACGATCTTTTTCCCACGATTTGAAACTCTGAGCTCAATGGACAAAATGGGTGATCCCCAAGGTCCAAAAAGGGGGAAGGGGGGATGGAGGGATAGACAGAGGGACAGACAGACAGAGGGGGAGAGGTGGAGGAGGCCATTTTTGGTGGAGCGGAGTAGATTTTGGGCTCTCGCCAAGTTCCTCCCGGAGGGTGAGAAGTGTCGCGTCGGTTGTCTTCCTCCTGCTTCCCTTGATTCGGTTTGAACTCCTTAGCTCCTACTCCCTACTTGCATCACAACTTCTAGGTAGGTACGTTCCATGTAGTATAACTCTTTAGCTCCTACACTTCGAGGTTTTCCTCCAAAAATAAACAGGAAGGCTAGTGGTCAAAAGTCTCGGCCATCCCCCCTTCCCGCCACCCCCAAGTAATCTTGCCACCATCATTCCCGTTCTCTTCTTTCTATTAGAGTAGATACTACACCTCCTATTTTACTAATGGCCTCTCTTTCATTTCTTCTTTGAGCTATGTTGTAGGACTTCAACATAAGGGACATAGCAAGGCTCCTTGCCCTTGGCCGGCCGAGGACGAATGTGTTCACCAATAGCAATAACTGTGTATCCCTCTGACTATTCTTTGTGTGCATTTCCAGCATTCAGAATTGGATAGAAGACCTTTTCTGGAAACAACTTGATCTAAATTACCCTGGGGTATCTGACGCAATGGTGAGTAATATTTTACATTTTGCATAGATGTGTTCTTGTCTGATTTTTTTTTAAAAACCTTTCTCAGGTGCATCACGGATTCTATTCTGCATATCATAACACAACTATGCGCCTGGGGATTTTGAATGCTGTTCGTAGGGCCAAGAAATTTTATGGAGACATTGGCATAATGGTGACTGGACATTCAATGGGAGGAGCTATGGCTTCCTTTTGTGCACTTGATCTTGTGGTAAAAATCCTGAAACATTTGTTGTCTGTGATTAATTTTGGTTTATGCATCTCATGGATATTCTGTGCCTAATATCGTGAGCCTTATCCCGTTTTATTTGGGGTTGGTTGGTTCGCCACATTAATTTATCTGAAACCATGCCTATAGTTAAACCTAGGAAGGCCAAGTCTCTTCTTATTACATGAAACGATCTTATTCTAGGCCTTCTCTGATCACTTTGCTATCTTCTGCTGGAATTTGATTGCACCTTCTAATCAGCACTTGACCCGGATGATGGCCACATGTCAAAAAACCATAAAAGCATTGTTTCCTTGAGATTGACGTCAGTTAGGTCTATACCTAAGCCTCCATGTATACGTTCCTTGCCAAATCATGTCTTTTATAGTATTTCAACACATCCATCCCAATACCCTCATTTCTGCCACACATTTTTCTGTAGGTGTTCTTTTCTTGCCGCCTAAGACAGTCCCATACAGCATAATGGACCTCACAATGGTCTATGGCACTTGAACTTTAAGGGGACTTGCCAATGACCACATCTTCACTTCAACTATCTTGCCTTGGACTTACGTGCAACATCCTCTTGGATCTCTGCATTCTCTTTGCTTATAGATCCTAAATGTAAAAAATTACTACTTTTATGGACAATTTGACCATCAATCCCGACTGAATCTTCTTTGTCTATGCTCAAGTTTCTAAGCTCACATATCATATGTTTCAGTTTAGTTGGCTAATTCAAAATCTTAAGAGTCCCAATCACCTCCTCATTGTTCTAATAAGACGTTACTGGTGGCAAATGAATTCGACTTCACTGTCAATATTGGCCCATAGGTCGGCATCTGTGGCAGAAGAAGAGGATGACAAAGCTAGTACAATAGCAGTACTCGATGCCTCAATAGCTTTCTCTTGTCCCAATAGCTTCTCTCCTGTCAAGGTAGGCTCTTCTGATGCGGCTGTTCTAGGAAGTGCTGGAATTATCTCAGACCTTAGTTCAACATCTCACTCTACAAGAGTCGAAAGTACCAGAACAGATACTTGTACCATCATGGAGGTAAAAGCTAATGCACTGGTCTTAAGCCTTAACTCAAGAGCATGGCCTGGCCCTGGAATCTCCCCTGACACATCCAACTCAATTGGCATTATATCAGACCCAGGTTGGGCTCTAATAGGCACAGGCTGCATTATGGGTACAACTTCTTCAGAGGCTAAAGGCATGATAGATGGAGGACGTAGGGCTTCGGCTGGGGGAACACTACTGATAACAGGAGTTATGGCTTGACTTAGGGTGATTGGCGCCTAAAAAAAAGAAGGGGAAACAAGTAGAAGAAGGTTAAACGGTCTGCATGACCAGAGAATGAAAAGAAAGGAGCATCAAAAGCATAAGATTCACTTTAATTGCCGTAAATTCAGGAGTCAACAGCTTAGGGGTTGGTTGAACAGATGGTTCTTCCATCAATGATTTGGCTATGGAAGAGGGTAGATATTCCTCTACGCTAGTCTCCATAGCCACTTCCGGCAGAGTTTCTTCAAGGGTTCTGATAATGAGCCGTGGGGGGCTGAATATAGACAACCCCTCTATTAAGGGACAAGAAGTCAAGGTCCCACCTCCAACGGCATCGGTAGCTCCCACATCATCAGAGCCACCATAGTCCACATGTTCTTTAGACAAGGACGGGGAACTTTCAAAAGAGCTCTGCACTTTGATACTTGGCTCTGCCGCTGCTTCTGCCTCTCAATGGACAGTTGAGCAAGTGGCTCTGCGTCGTAATGGGGTCACCACCTTTTTAGATGATGTACGACGTCCTCTTGATGTTGAAGAAGGTCCCAAAGATGAGTCCCTCGTCTCAGGCAAAGTCGTGGGAAGCCCTAAGGCAAGTCATGAGATGCATGATAACATAAAGGAGTCATGAACTCCAAAAGGGCGTGACGGCCCCACAATAGACCGCCATATGACTGTGATGCCCTTGGGCTGGTCCGTTACAGTGATTCGACAGTTAAAATTTGACCGTTGGGGGTCATTGTAGCCTGACACACCAGTGTTGGTCCGTCAGGGAATGTGACGCCCCTGGGAAGGCACGTTACGCCTTCCACCTAACACACCTGTGCTGGTCCGTTAGGGACTGTAACGCCCCTAGGGGAGTGCGTTACAGCCAACTTGGTCCCGTGGCCTAATGCACCTATGTGACGTAACACCCCTGGAGGAGCACGTTACATTCTATGTTTTCTCATTACTATGATGCACCTATGTTGGTCTGTTAGGTGACGTAACGCCCCTAGAGGAGCACATTACATTTTGTGTTTTATCGTGACCGTGACGCACCTGTGTTGGTCCGTCAGGTGCTGTGACGCATCAGCATAGGTGCATTATAGTTCATTTCACACCGAGCATCTGACGTGCTTGAGTTGGTCCGTCAGGTTACTGTGGTGCACCAGGGTTGGTCCATCACAGCTTGTGGTGCACCAGGGTTGGTACGTCACAGTGAGTTTTACACCGTTTGCCTGACGGCCCTGTGTTGGGCCGTCAGACCGCTGTGACGTCCCAGCGGTAGACCGTCAGAGCTTGTGGGGCACCTGGGTAGGTCCTCCAGGCTCTAGACTGCGCCAGGTGGTTTGCAGTCCCGTTTCTTCTCTGACTGTGGCCACCGTGCGACGGTGTTGGTACGTCGGATGGTCCCCATACTTCGTCGGGTTCGGACGTTATTTTTCGCGACTTGAGAGTCTACTCTTTTAGAGACACTCCACTAGTCATAGCCCTCCAGTACGCGTGTACTGGTATCCACCTGGGAGTGGTGGGACGGCTACCCTGAGGACGGTTCTTAGACTGATTTTCGTCAAGTCCCACGTTATCGGCCATAGTCTGACTGAGGGGAAAACTAGTTAGAGGCCAGACCTAGGACGCATGGTCTATGTTTGCACACGTGGTTGGGGGCAGTTGGACACGTGTCGATGGGCATGACCCCAGCTAGTCACTCACTTTGTGGTTACTTGTGTGTGTCTGAGTCTCACGCCCGGGACATAGTAGCTAGACACTTGTGACGTGATATAAGATGTCAGTGGACGCTTCTTTAAGCTACCCATTCAGTGATTTTTTACCACGATGGCCATCAGCCCGGGGTCTATCTTAATCCATAGATATGTCTCCGAGAACACCAACCATCGGAAGCCTAATACTTGCCTCTTTCCGATTCAGGATTCTTAGCCACTCTTAGATCGCCGGGGGTCTGCTTCATCATAGCGTGTTCCCCGGTGACTCCTCTTTTGATGGTGGATATTCAAAGTCTTTTACGATGATAAAAAAAGGGGAAGGAAAAGAAGTCCACATCTCAGCGACGAGTTCGTGGCGGCCTGTGGATCGGTGGGGTCCCTCGTAGGCTAGCCCGCGGGATCTCCTCCCCCACAATGGGTGACGGGGTGTTGTTGCTTTCGTGCATACCCCGGGGATCACGTCGCTTCGCGCGTATCTCTTTTGTTCAGGGCCGTCAGAGTTCTCTCCATAGGGCGCGCCCCTATTTGTCCCCCCGACGCTCCGAGTCTAGGGGAGGTGCTACCGAATTTTCGCTAGGGAAACTTGAAACAATCACCAAATTTTCAGATAAGGCAGTGGCAAAATGGCAGTTCTAGAAATTGTGAAAATAGAACAAGCGAAACAAAAAGAAATGATGAACTTTGAAACTCCTTGTTTCAGGAACTAATAACCAGTTTTGGACTGATATATGTGAAGCAAAGATAATGATCAGACTTGTTCGGTTCGTGGCGCTCCCTCCTTGTCTTTGATAATGATTTTGTTGATAACAATGTATTCTGTGATTTACATGTGTGTTCTAATGTTGTGGAAAGTGTTTGTTGTTGCTTCAGGAGCTTTAATGTATATGCTGTCTACCCTGCTTTGCAGGGTTATGAAGCATGGTCTTTCATACATGTATTTTTGATGCTGACTCACGCATGTTGTTCATGAGTCTTTGGAGCTTTCATGTGAGCATACTTGGATGAGTACCTTATGGTTTACCTATTCAAACAGGTTGTAAACATCATGCATGCTCTTCAGGAAAATCTGGTAAGGAAAGCAAAGTCAACTTTTGATGCAGTCAAAGTTGACTTCTATTGTCTTTGTTTTAGTTCAGTTTCTACTGGACTGTTATGCATCTCCTTCTTGAACTGTTAATCTTTGTATGTGGTTTCTACTCATGATGATCATGATGGAACATTTAAAACAAAGTTAGTTTTAAAAACTAACTTAGTTTTTAGTTGAGTAATTTGAGCGATGAGCCCAAACCAAGTATCTAATTTGGATTCCGTCAGCTTTTCCAAGTCACTCTCACCACCCAGATCACGTTGGAATAATCGACATGCCGACCAGGCCAGCATTTTACATTTTAAACCCCCAAACCCTTAGTTATCTGAATTGTTTTAAACAAAGTTAGCTTTGAAAACTAACTTTGTTCTAAATTAAGTAATTTGAGCGCTGAGCCCAAACCAGGTATCTGATTTGGATTCCGTCAGCTCTCCCAAGTCACTCTCACCACCCAGGTCGCGTTAGAATGATTAGCATGTCGATCAAGCTAGTATTTTACATTTTGGACCCCCACACCTCTAGTTTTCTGAATTGTTTTAAACAAAGTTAGTTTTGAAAACTAACTTAGTTTTGAATTGAGTAATTTGAGTGTTGAGTCCACACCGAGTATCTGATTTAGATTCCATCAGTTCTCCCAAGTCACTCTCACCACCCAGGTCTCGTTGCAATAATCGACATGCCACTTAGGTTGATATTTTATATGTTAGACCTCCGAACCCCTAGTTATCTGAATTGGTTTAAACAAAGCTAGCTTTAAAAACTTTCTTTGTTCTAAATTGAGTAATTTGAGTGCTGAGCCTAAACCAGGTATCTTATTTGGATTTCGTCAGCTCTCCCAAGTCACTCTCCCACCCAGGTCGTGTTAGAATGATCGGCATGTTGATCAGACTAGTATTTTACATTTTGGATTCCCAAACCCCTAGTTATCTGAATTGATTTAAACAAAGTTAGTTTTGAAAACTAATATAGTTCTGAATTGAGTAAGTTAAGCACCAAGCCCAAAGTGGGTATCCGATTTAGATATCGTTAGCTCTAACAAGTCACTCTCACCACCTAGGTCGCATTGAAATGATCGGCACGTCGATCAGACCAGTATTTTATATTTTAGACCCCTAAAACCCAAGTTATCTGAATTATTTTAAACAAAGTATGTTTTGAAATCTAACTTAGTTCTGAATTGAGTAATTTGAGTGCCTGATTTATATAAACTCATTCCATCTCGTATAAACCATCTTAACCTAATTTATTCCTACATCAAAGAGGGTCTTGTTACCCGATCCGAAACCGGACCTGCTCACTGTAGCAGGTCCGAAACCTAATAAAAAATATTTTTTAATGGTTTCGGACGAAACCCTGTTGGTTTCGGCCGAAACTCACCTGTTTCGGTTCGAAACCGGATGATTTCGGCTGAAATCAGACAAGTTCACTATTTTTTTGAGTTTTTTGAACGGTTTCAACTGGTTTCGGCCGAAATCGGTACTGAAACCGATACTGCCATTCTTAATGTGGGCTCCTCCGAGTCGCGCGAATTGGGAGGAGCCTCCTTTGGTTCTCGCAGGCCCGGAGGGTGCTCCCTCCGGTTGCACAAACCCGGAGGAGCCTCCTCCTTGTTCCTCCCTCCTCCGGCCCTATGTGAGTAGAAAACAAAAGAAAAAAAAGCGGAGACCAAGAGGGAGGCTCCTCCGGGTTTGCAGACCCAGAGGAGCCTCCTCCACCCCCTCTCTCTTTGTTCCTTCTCTCTGGAAACAAAAAAAAGCAGAGAAAGAGAAGAGGAATATCAGGAGGTGCAGCCCAATGCGCCAAACCCACGAACCAAGAGGTACAACCTCCACGTTTCCTTCTCTAACTCCTACAATTAGGAGGTTTTGCTAAAGAGGATGGAGAGTTCGAAGCCTTTACACCCTCAAGCTTGGAGCACAGGGAGGAACTTGGGTGGCTTGCTCTCTTGGAGTTTTGAAGCTCTGAAACCCATCAACCTTGTAGAACCCTCAATTAAAAGGGTATATTACATAAATACCTTTACTTGAGGGAATTGAAGTTGTATTTCTTTTTTAAATCTATGAAAATCATGTTGATCCCATAAATATCCAAAGTTTGGGGCAATTGTTGTTAAATAATGGGAAAAACCCCAGTTTTTGCAAAATCTACCATCACACTTTGTGAACTTGTAGAAATATTTAGAAGATTATACAAAATCTCAACGGTTCAAAAATTCTTCAAGAAATATTCAAGTTTACTCAAATGTTCTTAAAGTTGGTGGAGAAACAATGCTATATTCACGAAATTCGAAAAATTACAATTTTACCTGGGAGGTTTATGAAATTGCTTAAATGTTTTGAGAAATTATACAAAAATGTTGGAATTGCATGGAATGCTTATCTCCTCCAACATAAACCCACAGTTTAAGAGAAACCATACGTTACAGAGGTAGTGGTTCTAGCGGTTCTCTAACCCGTCACTACAGGTAGGGCATTTTGATGAGGCTAGAAACAACTAAGTAATGCGAGAGAACTTGGACCTACTCGAGGAAGATAGAGCACGTGCCCAAGTAAGACTCGTGACTTATTAGTAGGAGCTGGCCCAGTACTAGAATGCTCACGTGAAAGAATGACACTTCCTTCCCAGAGATCTGGTGCTGCGGTGAGCAAGCGTGGCAGACCCCAGGGCCGCCATGGGAAAGCTTGCACCCAATTGGGAAGGCCCGTACCTGGGAACTGAAGCACTCGGCAAAGGGTCATACAGGCTGACGACGCTGGAGGGGAGTGAGGAACCCAAGATATGAAATTCTATAAATCTTAGAAAATTTTATCAATGAAGCTTCTCTTTAAGTGGCGTCCCTAGCCGTAAGCAAGAAGGTAGCCTACGGGTTCCCTAGAGGCGAGCACGGCTCCCCTTGGAAACGAGAAGGTAGCCTACGGGGTCCCTAAAGGCAAGCACCGCTCCCCTTGGAAATGAGAAGGTAGCTTATAGGCTCCCTAAAGGCGAGCACTGCTTCCCTTGAAAATGAGAAGGTAGCTTACGGGCTCCCTAGAGGTGAGCTCTCCTCCCCTTGAAAACGAGAAGGTAGCTTACAGGCTCCTTAGAGGCGAGCACTGCTCCCCTTGAAAATGAGAAGGTAGCTTATGGGCTCCCTAAAGATGAGCACCGCTCCCCTTTAAAATGAGAAGGTAGCTTATGGGCTCCCTAGACGCGAGCACTGCTCCCCTTGAAAATGAGAAGGCAGCCTACGGGCTCCCTAAAGGCGAGTACTGCTCCCCCTGAAAATGAGAAGGTAGCTTATGGGCTCTCTAAAGGCGAGCACTGCTCTCTTTGAAAATGAGAAGGTAGCTTATGGGGTCCCTAGAGGCAAGTACTGCTCCCCTTGAAAATGAGAAGGTAGCCTACGAGCTCCCTAAAGGCGAGCACCACTCCCCTTGAAAACCATGGTGACTTTAAAGTCTCCAAGAGACAGGCACTCGTACCCCCTCGAAAATAATGGCAGCAGTCGAAAGACCCAAGGGAAGACACAATTTCATGATGGGCTTAAGGACATAAGCGCATACACATGGGAAGGGGAAGAGTGAACCCTTTAGCAACAAGCCGAGCTTTGTACCTGGCAATCAACCCATCTGAATTGTTCTTGACCTTATAAACCCATTTGCATCCTAATCCTATGGCATGTTTTCCTGGTGGTAAAGATGTCACTGTCCAAGTGTGATTAGTTTCCAGCACTTGCAGCTCTGCAGCCATGGCCTTCTGCCAATGTGGGAGCTTACTAGCTTCTGAATATGTACGGGGTTCTGTAGTGGAATCTAAAGAAGAAAGGAAAACAGAATGTGAAGTGGAAAAATTTGTAGATGACAGGTAGTGATGGAGAGGATACCTTGCTATAGTACCTGTGAAAGAAGGTGCCGATGGCATAGCCAGACCAGTAATATGGTCATTGAGATATGCTGGATGTCGTTTATTTCAGAGGGGACGTGGGGAAAGTGGCACACAAGCTATAGAGGGGGAATTGAAAGAAGGCGGAAGAGTGGGAGATGTTGGTACAAAAGGTTGTGAAGGTTGAGAGATCTCCTGAACGGGAAGGAAAAGTACAGTAGATGAGGGGGGTGGGATTTGTGTTACTGTTGGTAAGGGGAAAATTCTCTTCATGAAATTTAACATCACGACTGGTGAAGATTTCATTGGTGTCAAGATCAAGATTATAACCCTTTTGTTGTGGTGGATGACCAAGAACAAGGCATCATCGAGTACGTAAATTGAACTTATCATGATCTAAATGACTAGTAGAGGCAAAACATAAGCAGCCAAAAAATCGTAAAGTGCTATAGTCGGGCTGTTTAGAGAAGAGTACAGCATAAAGTGTTTGTACATCAAGAAGCTTAGAAGGATGGCGATTAATAAGGTAGGTGGCTGTAAGAACACAATCACCCCAAAAAGATTTTGGAAGGTTTGATTGAAGGCGGAGTGCTCTTGCAACATCTAAAAGATGACGGTGTTTCCGTTCGACAACCCACTTTGCTGAGATGTATGTACGCCAATGTTATCAGAACTGAACCAGTGCCTGAACTGGCCAATGAGCTGGTTCGGTTTGAACCGGTTGAACCGTTCAATTGAACCGGTTTGAACCGTGACGTCATCATATTATTGATACATGATTATATAACTCAAGATAATAAAAAATAAGATATAATGATGAAATAAATAAACATACATGCATCCAGACCCAGTTTAAAGACTCCCCCGTTCACTCCCTGTTTGAGGCCCAAAAGCCCAAATCCTATAAGAACTCCCAGAGCCCAGTCACCGAGGGGGTCCAGATGAACGAGCAAGTGCAGGCTGTCAATCAGTCCGCCCCACCCCGTTTCCCACAGCAACCCCAATGCCAGGCCCAGTTCTCCTCTCCGCCACCACCTCGACCTTCATTCCCTGTACCCCAGCCACAATAACCACCACCACCACTGCAACGATTGCCACCCCAGTAGCCTCAGTACCATAACGTTCCGCCACTAGCCAACTATGCTTTTGCTCGTCCCATCTTGAAAAGAACCAATTACCCGCCACTTCTAGAAACCCTTCCAGATATCTTTTCGGCGTTAATGTACACTGGTGACATACTGCTACCTCCGGAATGCCAGAATTGGACTTCGATTGCCGACCAGTCTAGGTATTGTGTATACCATCGGCAACCCGGGCACACTATTGAGTGATGCTACCAGTTTAGAGATTTGGTATACGACTTACACAAGGGCCACAGGATTGATTGGGCCCAGATGCATAGGCTAATCAAAGACATTGGGGAAAGAAGAAGACAGGCCAGGCCGCAACAGGCGACGCAGCAACAGCAGTTCCAGCAGCAACAACAACGTCCCCCTCTGCAACAATAGCACCAGCAGCAAGACCTCGGGATTGATCAGAATCCCATGCTTGAGCATGGCCCTGCTCCTCAACAACAACAGCAGTCGCCGGCACTGGCCCAAGTCAACATAGTCCACCGCCCAGCCTGTAACGCTGGGTGGTCATTTGATGATGAGACTCCCACGCACCTGCTAGCCTTCCACCACACCCCTGTCCCCTCTGTCCTTCGGCCTACCACCACATGGACCACTACTCCGCCCACTGTTTCCTCCACTACACTGCCTACCATTCCGCCAAATCCCGCACCATCGCTTTTCACCACTACCCCTTTACTTTACTATTCACCTGTCACTCCCGCTCCGCCTCAACCCCCACCGCTCACTCCCTCGCCATCACCCGTTAAGCCTACCACCCCTATCATTTCCCCCATCTCTACCCCCACCACTTCGATCCCATCCACCTACCCTACCGGGCTGGTCGGGAGTCCATCCGGTGTCGTGCGGGGCTCGAGAATTTATCTGAAAAAGATAAAGGCTATTTTTCCATTTGGCCACGTGGCAGGAGAAATGTTCTTCTGTCATTGTACCCTTGGATTATGTGCCAATCATGAGCCTTCGAACTCAGGCGTGTGGTAGACACATGATTTCTAAAAATCTCCCTTTCAGGCTATTCATCAGCCTTGCAAGCCATTTTATACCCTTAGTGCCTATTTGTCAGACTTACCTAGCCATTTGTCACCCTTAGGCTAGTGAGCCATCGCCTTAGCTACTTTCCACTTGGTTTTCAGCCGATGCCCTTAGCCATTTGTTACCACTCACTGCACATTTGTTACCTGTGTTGGCTATTTGTCACCGTTGCTAGACTACTTGTCTGCCTTGTAACTGATTTGTCTTCCTTGTTCAATATTCTTCAGCTCTATAAGATATTTTACACCGTTGTGACTGGTTTGACTATTGACCCCAACGTTGACACCTTCATGTGAAAAGGTATTGAAATAGCTTGTTGACTATTGACTAGGCTCTATTGACTCTATGGCTTGGCTTTCATGATTTTGTTGACACCGTTGACTTTGTTGACTATGATGCTTGGCTACTTTACTGTTGACTATGTTGACTGTGTTGATTTTTATTGACTTTGATTTGATTGGAGTTTTCATGTCTGGGTCATCTTGAAGATGAACTGGGTTGGAGTCTCTTTGACTAGCATTGACTTGACTAAAGTCAACTTTGACTGACATTGCTTTGACTGCATTTAGCTCCCTTTACAAACAATGTTGACCCTTCTTCTTATTCTTCATACTTCTCAGCCTTATCATGCATTTGTCAGCCTTAGGATCTATTTTCACCCTTACAAGTGTATTTGTCTGCCTTAATGTTCTTTTGTCACCCTTGTTGAACGCTCAGTTCTTCAACAGGCTTCAACGTGACTAGAGTCGACTCGAGCACCTTGAGGAGTCAACTCTCCTTCTACGGTTTCTTTGATTTCAGCCAGTTCACCTATTTTTCACCCTTAGGTACCTATTTGTCACCTATAGGTACCTATTTGTCACCACTAGTTGGCTATTTTACACCCTTAGCTGAACATCTATCAGCGATAGGCTTCTGACCATTCTTTTGTTCAGAATCAACCTGTCTTCACAAAACGATGCACCTTGTCGACTTCCAGGGTCTCATCTTCAGGGAGTTCTGTCTCTAGTGGATAGTCTTTAGGTACTGGGTGCACAACAAAGAAGTCTGTGATAGCCTGGCCTTTGATAGCTCTCTGCGGCACATAGGAGATATCAAACTCCATGAGAATCACTGCCCACTTTCCTAAGTAGCCTTTGAGTGCCAGTTGTGATAGGATGTATTTCAGCGGATCCGCCGTAGATATCAGCTTTATCTCATGCGACAACATATAGTGTTGAAGTTTCTTGGCATGAAGACCAGCGCCAGGCAGACCTTCTCAATGAAAGTATATCTTTCCTCAGTTCTGACTAGTCTTTGACTGAGGTAGTAGAGGACTTGCTCCTTCCCTTCTTCATTATTCTAGGCCAACATTGCACCCAGGGAGTAGTGTGTGGGTGCTATATACAGGATCTACGGTCATCCTTTCACCGGTGCACCTAGCACTGGATGGGTTTTCAAATAGTCCTTCAGCTTGTCAAAAACTATTTGACATTCTTCATCCCAATAAAAGGGAACATCCTTCATCATCAACTTGTGAAAGGGGTGACACTGCCTGGACAAATTGGATATAAACCATCGGATATAAGCCAGACAGCCTTGTAGAGATCTCAACTTGAAGAGGTTCCTTGGTGAAGGTAGCTCCTGAATTGCCTTGAACTTTGTGGGGTCTATTTCAATTCCTCGATATCTGACAATAAAGCCCAAGAATTTACCACTCGACGCTCTGAATGCGCACTTCATGGGGTTCATCTTCAGTTCATACTGCCTAAGCCTTTAAAATATGACTCGGAGGTCCTATAGATGGTCCTCTATTTTCTTGATCTTGACCACCAGGTCATCCATTTAGCACTCAACCTTGTGGTAGAGTAGCTCATCAAATATTCTGGTCATTACACGCTAGTACGTCGCGCCGGCGTTCTTCAATCCAAACGGCATCCTTTTATAGTGATAAATTCCCTTGGGGGTTCGGAAGGCCTTGTGGACCCGGTCATGCTCCACGATCCATATCTGATTATAGCCAGACGACCCATCCTTATAAACGATAGAGCTTCGTGGCCTATTGTGGCATTGACCATGACTTCTGTTATTGGTACCGGAAAGTAATCGTTGGGGCATGCTTTATTCAGATCTCAGAAGTCCATACATATCCAGATCTGGCCATTCTTCTTTTTCACAGGCACAATGTTAGCTAGCCATGTGGTGTATTGGTTTTCTTTGACGAAACCCACATCAATGAGTTTGTCTACCTCTTTGCATATCTGAGTGATGAGCTCTGGTCTGATGCGCTGTGGCGACTGCTTTACTGGCTCGGCCTCAAGGTTTATGGCCAGCTCATGCTGTGAAACTGTGGGGCTAAGTCCTGGCATCTCCTTGTAAGTACAGGTGAAGCAATCCCGGTATTCTCATAGTAGCTGGATGTACAACTTTTGTTCTTTAGACAATAGTTGGGCACTGAGGAAAGTCAGCCTAGGATCATCCTCATCTCCCAGGTTGACTTCTACTAGCTCATCGACCTTGGCTTTGCCTCCGTCTTCTTTTTTCGGGGGCACTACCTGGAGATCAATGAAGTCCAGAATGTTATCTTCAAGCTCGAGCACCTCGGCCTCTTCATCTTGTTTCCCCCGGACCTCGTCAGGAGCTTCTAATTCAGCTGGCGGTGGCTGTATGAATTGCTCTATCAGTGGGCCCTCTGTGGCCGTCATTTTACCAGGTGCGCTAGTAGCTTCAACCTCCACTGGAGTGTCGACAACCTTGAAGGAATGACAGTTATTTCTTGCTGATCTAGAGGAACAGCGTTGCGACTTTGTGGCATATGAAGACAACTCTACCTCCTTGCCTCCTTGAATCATCCTTCCTTCAGTGGAGGTGGCCCATTCTTTTCCAACAACAGGCATTTCCCGATCAGTTTTAGTAGAAACTTCCTTGATCGGTATAAGAGGTAGTGATATCTCCACCAGGGGAGAGCTATTGGAGAAGGATAGCCCTACTTCCTCAATATCTTTAGCTTTGCTACTGCTGACCGTGCCAAATTTGGCTTGGAAAGTCATTTCTTCTCGAAAGACCTTCTCCCAGCACCTGCAAGAAATTATGGCTTCCGAATCTGGGTATCTCGACTAAGCTAACGCAGTATGTTCAGGTTCTATCGGGTATTCATCAAAAGTTACCCCCAGCGAGCTGTCTCCTATTGGGAAGAAGACGAAGATGGTGTCCACTTCACAACACCCACTATAGTAATATTCTTCAAGGGTGAAGCCCAACCCCGGATGTTGGGAACCACGTCTTAACTCTTTGTTCATGTTGGCAGGATACCAAAGCCTTTGGAATGCTTCCTTCTCTTTGCGAGGCTGGCCGGAAGGGATATGCAGCTTCCGAAACATCTTGGTCATGTGGTTTGTTGTGAACGTCATCCCGTGAATGGGGACTAACGGGTTTTCTATATCTTCAGGGACATGACAGTCGATGTCTTCATGTGTAGGGTGTTCTTCAGCCATGTAGAACAAGTTGTTGGGGCCTTCAGACTGTGACACCTCCCTTGTTCTGAATGGCTCGACAGTGACATTATCGAGACTGAGTATTGGCCTGGTAAGACCTTTCAGGATCTTGATATGGTCTTGATGCTAACCGACCTTAGCTTCATTGGGCTTCAGGGTAGGTGGCAGGAGGTGCAACTCTACCTACATCCCCTGTGTTGGCGATATGTGAAATCGTCTTGGGATTGACATACCCTAGCGGTGGTGGTGGGAACTAGTCATTTCCGGAGGTGCCTTTTGATGCCCTAGCCAGGGTCTTGGCTTTAGAGGTATTCTATGACTACTCCACATATAGAGAAGCGTTAAGCAGATGACATTCGAACACTTCAAATGGGTGGAGGTCAGCAAATATCCACTTCTCCTTCCCCTCTTGGTTGTATTTGATGCACTGGTGTAGTGTGGAGGGTACCACCATATTTTCATGTAGCCAGGGGCAGTCAAGTAGTGCCTTGTACGAGGTGCTGGAGTTGATAACATGAAACTACACCCTCGTAGTGAAATCTGCCATAGTGAGTGTCAATTCTGCCACTCCCAACGGCACTTCAAACTTTTGGTTGAAGCTGGCAATACACATATCTCTGACTTTGTCGAGGTGCACATTAAAGTATTATCTCTGGTATATTCTATACGGCAAGATGTTAACGGCTACTCCAAGATCTACCAGACTTCTATTCAGCTCCCGACCATTCAACTGCCCCTTCATGTACAATGGTCTGTTGTGGCTGACAGCAGGGAGTAGCATGTCCTCCTGAGTGAAAGTCACATTGGCTTCCGACAGTGTTTTGGATAAACACGCCTCATATTGGGCAGGCGTCTGGAGAGTAGTGATGATCGCCTATCGGGTCTCTTCACTTAGGGAGAGGATCTCCCAGATAGTGAACCTTACCCGAAACTTTTTAAGTAGCTTCATTATCCTGCTTCCAGCTCAGACATTGGATAACTTCATTTCTTATACCCATCTAGGTTTATAAGAGCCTTGCATTGTGGCCCCTGACGGACCTGCTTCATCAGACTCTGAGCCTGCACCTTCCTACTGGGTGTTATCCTCTTACTGTCCCTTACTACCTACCGTTTGGCCGATCTTGTCCTCATTTGGAGCACCAGAAGACTGCTGAAGCTGCAAGCGCTGGGTGAGTGCCCCCGACCGCAAGGCTGGCATCCTGACATGGCTGCTTGCCCTTTGTCATTTTCAAAATTTTGAGGAAGGAAGGGACGACTGTACTTCCCCCACTCTGAGTGTATAACCCTGAAGGAGGAGGGATTTGGACTCCCTTGACCTCTAGAGGGGGTATCTTATAGGGCTACTCTCCCCTGAAGATGATGTTGTGGTTGGTGGGTGGCTGGCGCCCCCATTTTCGGCCTGACCGGGTTGCATGAGTAGTAGTCGTGGCTTCGGCCTGGCTCGCCCTGGCAGTGTGTGTAAAGCATATTTCCTCCTCGTCTTCCTCATTGGGTAGATTGCAGAGGGCGGAGAGGATATTGCAGGAGAGCACTATGTCCCTCTTGGCCTTGCAGGCTCTTCTTTTCTTCCTTTGCTTCCTCTTCTTGTCTCCGGCTAGCGCTTGCCCCCAGAACAAGCTATCATCCTTTTCTGGTGCTTTGTCAGCTTCTCCTTCTTGTTCCAGTGAGAGCTGCTCCAGTTCTTGCCAAGGGACATGATCCCATATCAGCAAGGGCTTCAATTCAAGTTGTTCATATTCTTCTAGCCCGTTTATGTAGTCTTGCAGTCGCCAGACTTCTGGACTAATTTCTTTGGCCACTGGCAACGGAGTTTGTCTTCTCTGGTTGTGGGTTTGTATTCTGATGACTGTAGGTGGCTTAATCCACACGGGCATTGGCACCGGAGGAACGGGTCGTGGCGTGATGCCACGAACATGTGCCCCCACCTTCGGACGAGGTGTGGCTTTCTTCTTGGTCTTTGCAGGGACCCACTGCCATCCCTGTTGTTCTTTTAATGGTGTCAGAAAGCAGGTCTCATAAGTGTGCAGAGTGCTAGCTTCTGCAACTTCTTCGAGTAATGCCCAATATAGAGAAATCATATTGGCCGCAGCTCTCCTCAGAGATGCTTCATGAGGTTGTGGAGGGTCAACCTTGTACTCTCCCAACTCTATTTCTTCCTTCTTCACCATACCTTCGATGATGTCTTTGAATACATAGCAGTCCTCGATCGGGTGCCCCAGCATTTGATGATAAGGGTAGAATCTCAGGCTGTCTCTTCTCTTCAGGTCCTCCGGCCTTTTTGGCTCAGGCAAGGTGACCTTATTATACTGAGTAACCCAGTCAAATAGAAGCTTATTCTTCTCCTTTGGAAAGAATAGGCCTTCTTCATTTTGTCCCTTAGTGAGGGACCCTCCTTCTTCTCTTCTGCCTTGGCGGGCTAAGGTGTAGCTACCTTCTTGCCCTTATCTCTTTGCTGTTCGAAAGCCCTGATATCAAGAGTGTTTGCTTCTTTAGGCACTAGGTATCGCTCTACTGCCTTTGCCTTCTGTGCGATGGTAGTGGTTGATGTAGGGGCAGGCCTGGCCAAGAAAGCTTCCACTTCGGCCACTACATTATTCAAGCGGTTGAATGACCGGATTTCCATGCTAATCATTTTTTCCAGTACCTCCCTCCTGAGGTTTTACTTGCAGATTTGTAAAGCGTCCTCCTGATGCGGGGGCTGCTTGCACCTCATTCCGAGATTCCTCCACCTCTTGATATATTCAAGGGCCGTTTCATCTGCCCTTTGCTTCGTTGAATAAAGTTCAGCCACCGTGACCTCCCTCTCAGTGACGTGGAATCTTTCTCTGAACTTCTTTTGCATATCCAGCCAATCGTAGATTGACCCGGCTGGAAGGCTAGAATACCACTCGAATCCAAGCCATGTCAGTGAGGACCCAAAAAATTTCAGCAGATATGACTCATCTGTGGCTAGGTTGCCCATGACGGTCATATAATATGCGACGTGTTCCTTCGGGGATCCCTTCCTATTGAACTTGTCAAACTTAGGCAGCATGCTGATCCCCGGAGGGAGCCGCTTTGCTGCATGATGCGGCAGATATGGCACCCGATAAGCATCAAGTGCTACATAGTCGCCTTCATTTCGCTCAGCGAGCTTCAACTCAATCATCCTTTCCACCATCAGCTTATTCACGGTGGTCGGATCGACTGGTTCCAGGTAGAAATGCGTCGGCTACAGGTAAGGGATGACCAAGGTGGTCGCCTACGGAAGAGGATGCAACAATGAAGGTGCTTGGTGCACCTGTGGTAGCACCGGTGGCATCAATGGCTGTGGTGGGCGCTACTGGGTGGCCTCCAAGCTGGGCTCTGTCGGCTGGGGCAGGGTATATAATGGTGGAAAGTCACACGGGTTGATGCCTCCCCGTGATGACTCGGCTTGCATCTCAGGCTGTTTGGAGCCCGAGGCTTGTTCCGTTTTCTCCATCAGCTGCTTCTTCAAAAGTTCTATCTCCTGTTTATATTTCTAGAGCAGCATCAATACTGATGGGTCCATGGTCACTGTGCTGGGGATGGCTTCTACTGTCTCCTGTCTCCCCTGAAGCGCCTTCAGGTTGAATATTCAACAGCACCTCCTCCTCTTCGGCTGTCACCATGTTTACAGTTAGGGTGGTGACTCCACCAGATAAGATTTATTTCCCTCTTGCCGCTTTCAACATTTCCCTTGCGGCTTCCGCTCTTCCGGTGATTGGCCCTGGCCTTTCAGCTAATCGAGCCAATTCCTAGTATTGCTCGGGTAGACCCTCATATTTGCCAGCCAACCAGGCCATATTGCAGGTAAAAACCCACATACCTTTTATTTGTCTATGGACCTTCCTTCTTACGTGACCAGGGAAGGTCAATCTCTCGAACATGGAGATTCTTCTTCTCTCCTTCTGCTGGGGAGGGGCATCATCGGCCTTGAGATTTGGGCCATCTTCATACCCATTGTCATCAACCAACGACGTCATTCTTCTCTCCTCTTTTTCTTCGGCTGCCATTAGTGAGCAGTCATCTTCTTCGACCGCGGATGCTTGCAGTAGCCATTGTTGGCCCAGTGAGGGGTTGCCCAGACCCCTGAAATAGCTTCTAACCATGTTGGTCATCTCTTCCTGCCCCCGTCCCTGATGTAGGATCGGGGATAGCAGTCGACCTCCCACTGGAGGAACGTAGGCTAGCCTGGCTCTTCCGATGAGTTGCTCAAATTTTCTTCCCACTGTGGGGATATCGACTTGTCGGGCGTACACCCTGAAGCTAGCGTGGCGTGGAGGATCCACGACCGTTTCTTCTCTTCTTGGGGTCAAGCCCCTCTCATTCCTCTTTCCCGCCTTAGCAGGCTCGGGGCAGTGGCGAACAGGTGCCTCTTGGCGAACATGCTAGATCTTCTTGGGGACCCACACCTACTTGAACACTTTTGGCCTTGGGGCCAGTTCTCTTTGGCTGTGACGACTAGTTTCTTCTTTCTCGGCCCTTCTTCCAAATAGGGCCTGGAAGGAATTGCTGGTCGGTACGGTAGGGACCACCCGATCTAGGATTGCTTGGGCGTCGTGTCCATCCAGAAAAATGCAGACTCCTCCAATTAGAATAGATTTGTCGGACACTGACAACCGTTCGACAATATTGTAGGATAAGATGTCATGTCGAAAACTTTTTTTTTAGTCCCAAATGTCAAAGAATTAATTTTTGTAAGAATTATTTTATAAAATATTCATCTCTTCTTCACAACCGTTCTATCTCTTCATGCTGAACGTTAACCCTAGTCTCTACTTTGTCTGTGTCGACTCCCTGTCTGATAGCAGCCGCTTTTTTTCTCTGTCTGTGTCAACTCCCTCCATTATCCTATGCTCCGTAGCTCACCACCCTATTTGCTCGTTGGAGAATGCCATGAACTATCCCCCCATCATAACTCCAGGGTGGGGAGAATTCGATCCCGTCGAGTGTGGGTCCACCGATGTAGTAGTACACCAAAGTAGCTCCGGGTAAATCATGACCTCCAAACTCGATCCTGCATCCATAGCCGGGGGATAACTCTTCAGCCTCTCAAGGTGAATCGGGCACATCCTCTTGCTAGCGATGGTACCTTACTTGCCTAGTATTGCCTCCGTGTGCAGACGTCGGACTCTCAGGCTGATTTGTGGAGGCTCTCCGAGAGTGTATCTCTCAAAAGATGGTAGAGGCTCAAGGCACTCACTAGGTTCCACCGCGATACCCGTATAGGGTGTCGAGTCCGCTACGCGAGAAGTGAGATGAATCCCAAAACTCATCAGAAAGTCCAACCCGTAAGGTTGCCAAAGCCACTCAAAATTTGGTAAGGTCTAAATTCCCGTGCCCTCAAGTTGGAGGTGACCCTAAGGTAGAGCCATTCCAAAATCACCATCACAAGGTTACCTACTTGGAGTCTCAAGGGACACTCGCGAATTTTTACCCGCTCATTATGAACCTCACTGCTCGTTACTAAATACTTACTTGGATGAATATGCCATGAATTACGATACGATGTGAGTAAAAAATGTGTGAGATGTAATTAGCAACTAGATTACTTTGTCACCCTCCTTTCTTCTTTGTCACCCTCCTTTCTTTTTTCCCTAAATCTCATTCCCCACTCAACTTGCGACTAGATTACACTGAACACCCACTCACACTCACAACCCTCACCTTTGGCCTCCCCCTCCTCCACCTGTCTCCCCACTCATGTCACCACCTACTCCATCTCCGCCAAACCCATTAGAGCACCTTACCTCCTCTCTCTCTCTCTCTCTCTCCCAATCCCCACTTGAGGAGGTTAATGTTGAATGAAAAAATACAAGGATTATTCCCTTTTGCTACAAGATCTCCCCTGTTCCAATTTTTCTAAACTCCTCTAATCCCCAACTTTCCGTAACTCCACGTCGACCTAATTGATAGCAGTCAATTTCTTAGATGAAATTTACTAAATTTGCAGTAACCAATTCTCTTAGAATTCTTTTATGTATTGGAAGAGTATGGCATCCCATACTTGTTAAAGTTGAAAAGTGTAATGGCATGTGTAAGGATGCAATAACCTCCTCAGTTCAGCACATAATCTTTTTCAATTGTTTATTGGAGACACCATTACTTGCTAAGCAAGCTCCTGCATTTTCCTGCTGATGTTGGTGAAATAATCAAATCAAGCTCCAATTGATCTCAGACAGATGGCCATGTTTTACCAATACAGAGCACCGTGTTACTAAAGTGCATTACCTTCGATCATGATTTTGCACTTGCACAGAAGGGGAACAAAGTATTAATGCAGTACCAGATTGAGAAGGAAACCAAAGAATCAGAAAACATGTACCTGAACTAACATCAGAAACAGTGGCGTTAGAATTCACTGAAGCAAGTGGAGCATTATCAGAAGGTTTCCCCTTCAGTGTCAAAGAGCTCATGGCCCATCTGCGATTTTCAGAATGGCCGAATAAAATGTCAAAAGGCAATAGTGTGGCTAGCAAAATGCCTAGGGTGTGATCACCATCATGTCTATTAGTGTAACGTGGTAAACTCATATTAATTGGCCTTCAAAAACATGTGCAGAGCGCAGCAATTTCCCTGCCCCAGAACACTTACCCCAATAGACTTGCATTCCCAGGTATAAGTGGGATTCCAGCAATTGAAGACTCATTGGCATCCCCAGTATTCATCTGCAAATAGGCAAGAAAAGAGGCCATCAAGACAGTAAACAAAAATTCATGGTAAATGTACACAGTTCTTGCCAATAAAAAGTCATATTTTTTTGGTTGGACATCCTACACTCTAGAAATGTTGTGTACAGCCCCTCTTACAAATCCTTTTCAAACCTGACCCCTCTGGGGTTTGGACGTTGGTCACCTAGGTGTACATGGAGGGCCTTTACCAACTGAGCCACTCTTTTGAGTACAATAAAAAGTCGGTAGAGTTAGAAACCTAATGCATAGTCCCATAAAGTTTCACTGCCATGAGCTATTTGTCACCATTATAGAGTTGTTTGTCACGGGTAACGGCTATTTGTCACTCACAATGAGCTATTTGTCACCCTTATCGCTCTCTAGCCGTCGCCTTTGTTTCGCTTCAAAACATATCTTTTACTCCTGTTATCCATTTATCACCCTTATGAGATATTTGTCAGTCTTGAAACTATTTCTCACTACTGATGACCCAGTATCCAACTCCCGAGATCTAGTTCCTAGTATCCAATTTCTAACCTCCAGCCCCAGTTCCCAGCAACGGGCCAGCACGCCTCATACGGCAGGCCTCCAACATCCAATTTTTAGCATCCAGATTAAGTATCTAACTTCCAGCCTCTAGCTCTAGTATCTCACTTTTAGCTTCCAATTCCCAGTATATAGCTTCCTATATCTAGTTCTAACACTCAGTTTCCAGTATCCAGTTCTAGTATTCAGTTCGCATACCAAGTTTCTAGTACCTGTTTATACTATCCTACCTTCAATGGCCAGCCCCAGGGTTCAATCTGATATCCATATTGTAACATCTCATTCCTATATCTAATGTCTAATATCTAGCCTCCAAGAGCCATTTCCAGTACTCAGTCCCAAGCATTCAACTTCAGCTCCAGCTCTAGCACCGAATTTCCAAGACCCAATTCCAGCACCCAGTCGCCAGTATCTAGTTCCAGCTTTAGTATCCGATTCTAGTGTCTGGTCTCCACTGTTTAGCTCCAGTTCCAAGCTTCAAGAGCCAGTTCCATTATCTGGTTCCTAATATCCAGCTTCGATTCCAGCCACCAACATCTAGTCCTAGTATCCTGCTCCAATTCCAATCTCCAGTTTCCAACCCACAGTGTCTAGTTCCCAATACCCAGTCCCTAACCTCCAGCTTCTAACTCCCAGCATCTAGTAACTGGCCAGAATGCCTCACCCAGGCATGCCTCTAGCACTTAGCTCCGAGTCTCTAAGCCCAGGTGTCACGCCCCGAGCGTGGAAGGAACCCGGAGTGCATGACGAGTTTATATCGATCATGTCAATTAGAGTGTTAGTGTATTCAACACAAAGACAGAGTGTGTAAAAAGTAAATATAACCCAATCCTTTATTCAATGAAGGATTATGATATAATCTTAGGAGCTGATTGGTTTGCTAAGTATGAGGCTAGCGTTCATTGTAAAACTGGCATCGTGTCTTTCTCTGGGCACCCCGAGCTTTCTTTTGTCGGGGTTAGGCATTCTAAGTTTGTGTCACTTATTTCGGCACTTCGGGCCAAGAAGTTGTTGAGGAAAGGATGTCAGGCATTTTTGGCGTTGGTTTCTTTGATCGACAAGGAGTTGGAGATTAAGGATATCCCTATTGTCTGAGAGTTCCTGGATGTATTTCCTGAAGATTTACCAGGACTTCCACTAAAGAGAGAGGTAGTCTTTTCTATTGATCTAGTCCCTGGTGTGTCCCCATTTTCTAAAGCTCCGTACCGTATGTCTCCTGCAGAGTTAAGAGAATTGAAGGAGCAACTAATGGAGTTGCTTGAGAAGGGGTTCATTGTCCAAGTACATCCCCGTGGGGAGCCCCGATGTTATTTGTAAGGAAGAAGGATGGCTCTCTGAGGTTGTGCATTGATTACCATCAATTGAACCAGCTTACTATCAAGAATAAGTATCCGTTGCCGAGGATAGATGAATTGTTCGACCAGATAGAAGGGACACAATATTTTTCCAAGATTGATATTTGATCAGGGTATCATCAGCTGCGTATCAAGGATGAAGATATTCTTAAAATGGCATTCTGGAGTAGGTACAGGCATTTTGAATTTGTAGTAATGTCTTTTGGTCTAACAAATGCTCTTGCTGCTTTCATGCAGCTGATGAACAGTGTGTTCCGACCCTACTTAGATCAATGTGTCGTCATTTTTATTGATGACATTTTAATATACTCCAAGAGTAAGGAGGAGCATGAAGAACACCTGAAGACGACGTTACAGATACTGAGGGATCATTAGCTATACGCCAAGTTCAGTAAGTGTGAATTTTGGTTGCAAGAAGTATCTTTTCTGGGGCACATCACCACTAAGGATCGAATTGCTGTAGACCCTTCTAAAATAGAGGCAGTAAGAAACTGGGATCGACCTGTGAATGTAATTAAAGTGAGAAGTTTTCTAGGCCTAGAAGACTATTATCGGAGATTCATTAAGGATTTCTCTAAGATTGTGGTACCTTTGACTAGATTAACCCGCAAGGAGAACTGATTTGAGCGGTCAGGTCCGTCAGCGCCGTGCCGTCCGCCAGCACCGGGTGCACCGTCGCGCCCGTGTCATCGATGATGAGATTGTCCGTCTCCAGGAGGTTGATGCCGCCGCCGGTCGCGCGGGCCGACACCGTCGTGACGGATATAATACAACGTATGTATATATAAAGTCACATATATGATGAGTGACTAAGTATAAACCATTAGCAAAAGCCAACCCATCAATGTACATGCAATTGGATGGCCCAAGCCTACGTACATGGGCTAACCCATGCATGCAAGCCCAGTCGCGGTTAAACAAAAACCCAAACCCATTTGAAACCCCCCAACCCATGAAGGCTTCAACGATGCTTAACTTTTAGGGTATTCAACGTAAACCTTGGTAGGTGGCTGGCAATATGGTAGGGTGGTTAGCATCGCATGGCAGGTTTTAAAACCTTCCCAGTAATGATTGTCGAACTTTCCAGACCTCTTAACATTTATAAAGAAGACCTTTGCCAGGCGTGGGAACCTTTGTTGTTGCTCTGCATCGATGTCCTAGTTTTCCCCTGCTGTTGTCGCATCGAGGAGGGATCGTTCTTCATCCTTCTTCATCTTGCTCCGTGAAGAAGACCATGGTCTACTTCCTCTTGCTTCCTCTCTTCTTACTACAGTTGTTGCTGCTGCTTTGACGTGGAGGGAGCCATGTTTCCTGCTACTGTCATCACCCTCTGTTTCCCTTCTTCTTCCTGTACGTGGGGGAGCTCCGTCTGTCTACGTCCTACCACCCTACACCTCATTCTTCACACCCAAAGGTAGGTTTTCTCCTAATCTCAGACTAAACCTTGATTTAAAACACGTAAATACATCTACCATGATCTTGCATATTTGTTCCGTGTTAAACTCTTCATGTTTTTAGTGTATTTCCACGGTTTCTGCATGCTGAGGAATCAGCGACCAAGTTGTGGTCGATGTTTCTTGAATCATCAATCAGCGACCAAGTTATGGTCGCTATTTCATGTTCCTTTAATCAGCGACCAAGTTGTGGTCGCTATTTCATATCTGCGACCAAGCAAGTGGTCGCTAATACCTAAATTTAACTTGGTATATTTAATAAGGGTAGCATGTTTAAAATTGAATAACTATGGAACCATGCAATTAAAAATCATGTGAGCAAATGACTCTTTAAAATCTACCCCAAATTTCTGATTGTACCCTTGTGCCACTAGCCTAGCTTTATTTCTAACAACCTTTTCCTGTTCATCAGTTTTATTTCTAAAAATCTATTTTGTGCCTATAATGGAGCCATGTGTTGGTTTAGGAACTAAGTGCCATGCCATGTTCCTTTCAAATTGATTAAGTTCATCATCCATGGCATTTACCCAATGTTCATCTTTTAAGACATTTTCAATGATTTTGGGTTCTATTTGTGAGACAAGAGCAAATGAGTTAAGTTCATTCTTAATTCTAAAATGAGACCTAGTTCTAGGGAGTTCATTCAGATTACCAATAACATTTTCTAATGGATGATCTCTAAGCACTCTTATATTGGTAAGCTGATTACCTGAATTTGCATTTCCCTCTCCCTGAACTCCTGATCCTCCAGTCTCACCTTCATCTGCTTGTTCTGCATTCTACTCTTTATTTTCCAAGATTTCTCCATCATCTTTGTCCCTGCAGAAATCAGTATCAGATTTATTAGAGGTTTCATTAAACACAATATGTGGTGATTCTTCAATAGTTTGAGATTTAACATTGTAGATCCTATAGGCTCTAGAAGTTTCAGAATACCATAGTAAAATTTCTGGTTCACTTTTGGCCTCAAATTTATCAAGGTCTCTTTTAGAGTTAACATGGATAAAACATTTAGATCCAAAAACCTTGAAATGAGCTAGTTAATGTTTCTTAACTTTTAATATCTCATAAGGAGTCTTTTGAGTAGAAGGTCTTACCGGGGCTCTATTGATAATGTAACAAGAGGTGTTTATTGTCTCAACCCAAAATCTTCTAGGCAAGTTGCCTTCAACTAGCATAGTCCGAACCATCTCCACCAAGGTTCTGTTCCTTCTTTCAACCACTCCATTCTGTCCTGGAGTTCTTACTGAAGAGAATCTATGGTTTATCCCATTATCCCTACAAAAATCATCAAACTGTGAATTCTCAAACTCACCACCATGATCAGACTGAATATTAGATATAGAATACTTACCATCCTCATTTATTCTATTGAAGAATACTTGAAATTCTCTAAAAGCATCATTTTTGTGAGTCAAAAAGAATACCCAAGTATATCTAGAGAAGTCATCTACTAATCGCGTCTTACATGCATGTATAGTCACTCTCTTTACCTCTGGTTTTCACTCTGTTCTCTACCTCTATACACTCTTCAATCATCACACAAACACACACCTATTTTTGCTCCCTTCTATGGGAGTTAAAAATCTTCCCTAGTGCGTTCTTCCCCCTTTTTTTCTCATGTTTATTTCTCTATGGGATTGATGCTACACGCTCTTGTTCTAATGGGTTTTTTATCTCTTGTTGCTTTATTTCGCAGGATAGACAAGTGCAGGACGTGAGGCCCTTGCTTTCTAGCTGGCTAGAAGGCGAGGACGAGCTGAACCACAAGTTCCCGCATCCCGTGTTGAACGTGGTTGTACGAGGTCTGCGATCTTATTGTAGCGATCGTTCTACGACCGCGTCCTCTTTCTCTTGATTTCCAAGGTGCACAATGCCATTACTATCTTCTTCATATCTTATGCACAGTTATCATTGGTGGCAATCACGGTGTTTTTCTATCTCTTTATCGCCCCTTCATTTTCTTATGCTATCACGCTTATATTCGCATTATTCAATTGTTTGGGGGTGGATTCTTTGCCTACACCTCTCTTTTCTAGTGATCACGGTGGGACCTCTAGTGTCCATCACGCCACTCTTGCCTTCCTGAGATCTTTGTGTGTTTGTGTGCATGTGTGTGTGTGTGTTTAGACAACATCTCCTCGGTTTTTCCGTTTATTGTTTATTTTCTGGTTCTGTAAGAAGGTCGCGGTCTCCCCAGAGACCGCCTTCAGTAGAAAGCGGTCCCTAAGGAGACCGCGTTCACTCTCTGGAGGCACAGGGGCAAACCCCTCAAGTACGTCATCTTGGTTGTTTGATCTGGCATGTGGCTTCTGTTCGTGATTTTTCATAGCCTTGCATTTATGTTCATCATATTCTTTATGTTTTTCATATGATTTGCATCTATCTTGTTTTGTTTACATATATTCATCTTATATTGATTTGTTAGTTTTTAGGCTAGATTTGCATGCACTCCGGTGCGCATAGGACCATTCATTGCATACTTTAGTTGTATTCCTACCTTGGTAACTGATCCTCTCAGTTTCGTATTCCTCGGAGTCGACTAGGTGATCTTATCCGGGATCTCCATAAGTCTCCGAGAGCCGTGAGTTCTCACACACTCTAGAACCGTGTTCTTGCACTAAGGGACCCAACATCGATCACCTCATACCCCTCGGCATCCACCTGGCTCGAAGCAGGCTCCTCGTTCTCCATTGCCGGAGTCCTTTAACGATATCTTTTTAGCTTTGACAGCCACACACGCATTGCCACTTCCTTCAGTTGTGCCTTGCCAACCTGCGGTCAGGAACATGCTCCAGTTCTATGATTTTCATCGCCAGCACGGGCATTTGGTTGAGGATTGTCCCGAGTTCAAAAAGTTTGTTTATTATCTAGAAGATCAGAAGAGGATTGATTGGGCCGCCATGCATAAAGTTATTTCAGATCTTCGCAACAAGCAACAACAAGAAGTGCCGCCCAGGCAGCCGTCTCCACAACTACAAGACCCGGGGCACCCCCGTTATCATTTATGTAGTGCTGCTCCCACTCCATCATCTTTGTCCCCATCTCCATCTCTATCTCCTACGCCATCACCTTCACCACTCCTACCCCGTCTCCATAACCTCCACAAACCCAAGCCTCTGCTCAGGCTAGTGCCGCCTCCACTTCCACCTCCACCTCCGCTACTTCTACCCCCAATGCCGCTCGACGTGCTGTGTCGATATGTCGACGGTGGGCACCACGACCTACCCCTTTACCCTCTCCATCTCCATTACCAGATCAATTGCCTTACCCATCACCACCGCCTTCACTGCCTCCTCTCCCAAAGACCCCTATTCCATCACCTCCACCATCTCCACCACCTTTGTCATCCCCTTCTCCATCATTGCCCAAGCCTGAGCAGGCTATACCCTCACCTACACCTCCACCTTCCCCGTCGTTCGAGCCCGAGCAAGCCATACCTCCACCCTCGTGTTTGCCTCCACCTAAACACACCATCCCCATTAAGTCTTCCATGCCATCCAAGCCTTTTACACCCATCCCTCCATCTACTTCCACCCCATGGAGCGGGTGTGCACTGTCGATGGTGCCCCTCAGGTCTGGTCCCCATGGAGACAATGAGCCGAGTCAAGACAATTCATTGCTGGTTGTTCATTTCAAGATTCAAGATTTTATTTGCCGTATGTCGGACCGCGTCCTGGTCTCTGGCTATTTTGGGGTTAATGATCTTGTGTTTCAAAGGACGATTGCTAAGAAAAGTTCCCTTGCCTTGGTGCCAGTTTCTTCTCTAGCGAAGCCGGTGGCAATCTCATTGCCTGCCAGTGGATTCACTATTGATGCGGTTATTTCTCCTCGCACCATTGCAATTCAGTTCACTAGCCAAGAGGGGATCTCTACCTAGTTGGTGCTAACTCATACGGCCGCTAAGTAGATTATGAGTTCTATGTTCAAGGGACAATTGGCCGTATTCTCAAGCTTCTCCAAGGACATTATGCACATTCTATGCAATCTCCCTCAGTTTATTAAGCCGGCCATGTCAACGCCGTATATTGCTCTCCCTCAATTTCATCCTGCTCTTCTAGTAAGGGAGTTATGCTTCAAGTCTGATTGCCAAGTGGAGTTGCCGAATCTCCATGTCTTGGTGCCGAGTTAGAAGACTCCATGGTTTGTCGATCATCATTCTGAGGAGTTGGTTGTTCATGAATGTCGGATGATGGTTAGCACCGTGTGTCTAGGGGCAACTGCCCCAACGAAGCTACATGTTCATAACTGGGCTAGGTCATCTGCTAGGTGGACCCGTAATTTGAGAAGACATTACAAAACAAGAAGCCCAAAGGTTCAGGTCCACGTCGGGCGGGCCCATGTTCAAGAAATTTCAGCCAAGAAGAGGCGGCGGCATAAGTTCAAGGGCCGCATGTTGTGCACTCAGGGGTCCACTTCTTCTCCCTCTCCTTTCCATTCATCGTTTCTTCTACTTAGCTCCCACCCTTAGGTGGTGTATCTTCCCTCTTCTAATCCCGCTTCTATGGTCTTCTCCTCTCTTCAGGGATCCGCGAGCCCCCATTCCTCTTCCTCCAATCCAGAGTCTCCAGATTCTCCTTCCTCTCCCAATCCCAGGCCTCGGCCTACATCATCTCCTCATCCCGATTTTGGGACATAATCAGATTCTCCTTTCCTGGGACGTCTGGGTGTTATCCCTGATTCTTCTTCGACCCTCTCAGATGTCCACGATCCTTCTCCGACCCCGTCAGATGTCCATAATTCTCCTTCCCTGACCCTGTCGGGTGATTCTCATTCCTCTTCTCCGACCACGTTAGATGATTCTTCTTCTCCTCTTTCTACTCACTAGTCTTCACCCTTTCGGGGTCATTGCCATTTTTCATGCTATTTCTGAGGCTTTAGCCTGCCTTGATCTTAGCTGATCTGGTTTACTCTGTACCTGGTTCCTTGTTATTAGGGCCTTGGAACCTTAACGAGGGAGTTCTAGCCCCCGTCTCTCTTCCTTTTTATTCCTCTTCATCCAATTTGGTGTTTACCGCTCCTCTGCATCAAGGAATCTGATCATTTGCCATCCTTTCATCTTCGTCCTGTCAAGTAAGGAATACAAAACTCGTGCTACTTAAAACTTGATGATCAAAGCTACTTCAGGATGCTGGTTTCATGATATCGATTTGCAAAGGTATATTTATTTTGTGCAAGAACATGCTATCATTTCTATTAATTATTCATGCAGGTGGTTATAATGTCGGTTCCTTCACACATTTGAGTGGCTTAGTTAGGCAAAGTTTTGTCAAATTTGAGTTCACTTTTGCAGCATCTTTAGGCTGGTGATAGCTCCACGCTAGGAGTCTGAGTTTCTTTCCCCAATCACCGAGGGTGACCTCTCGAGTAGGGTTTTTCACATACTTCACGACAAGCTATAGCCGATCTCCTTTAAGACAACATCGTTGCTACTTTGGCCATACCATAGGTATGCACGAAGGCCTTTTCTTTTCTTTGCTCGACCAAGTGCAGGGGCAAGAGATTGATGGGTGAGATGACCAACCTAGGTGCTCCCTGATACGGGAGACATCTCAAATAGGGACAATTTTGACCCTCAAAAGGTGAGCATTCATGCAATATCTAACTAGTAAGGGCTGTTCAAAATGAGAATCAATATGAAAATTAAAAGAAAATTATGAAGCAAATGCATGGCAAGAGTGGCGAAGCCCCGCAGGGAAAACCCTGGTCGTATGCATGCCTATGGGTCCAAAAATCAAAGATACAAAGTCCCAGTGCAACAGACTATCTCTTTGAGGGGTAGTGCCATGGAAGGAAGTTAAATCTTGATATCTCCCATCCTGTATAAAGTTTGTCTCCAACTTTTTTTCTGTTTCTCCCTCTTAGGTTGGGTTGAATCTTGGGTATGGCCTTAGTAGCGGCACCGTTCTTTAGAGGTTGTTGGTTGTGGTAAGCCACCCTCATATATGTGCCACCATAATTATCTCTACTGAAAATTCATTATAAATCCAAGCAGAGCAATGGCTTGCACATTGAGAAATGTATCTCACTCATCAATGAAATGAGTTGAAGTATGTCATGAGGTGTCAATGCTATCTCTATTCTTATGAAGCGTGACAGTCAGTTGTACCAAGTTCTTAGGGATACTGGCGTCTAAACAACATATATCCTCTAGTTACAAAGTGTGTACTAAATTTAATTGCACCTGGAACATTTGACATGAAAAGTATCATTAATCAAAAGCTAAATCTAAAATTGATTGAAAAGATGTTGCTGATCCTCAGGAACTAAATCTGAAATTTTTCATGATTGTTTAACCTCAATACTGATGAATGTAATTCCTAAAGAAGTCATTGAAATTGACTGAGTAAGATGAAGGGAGGTTAATCATGATGTAAATATGAGGGCTTGGTTCACTTTTATTAAATCTTGATTACAGATATGAGTATAGAACCTTATTGACATACTGTCTATACATCATATTTAAATCATATTGTTCAATAAAGATTCATTCATAATCCCTTATAATGGAACACTCTGAAATTCTATTATTCTTAGATTTATGAAATTGGTATCTTATTAAAAATCATCGTCTTATCTATTCATTGGAAAATAAGTCAAAATTTTTGTGCTCAGATCCTGCTCACTGCTATTGATCATACTTTGTTCTGATTCTACTCACTATTCTTGATGTTTTTTGGTCACGACCTGAACTTATTAGACTTAACTCTGTATGTCTGATGATGTTTTTTCACTCCAATTCCTCTGTTTCATCAAATGGGAAGATTGTCTCATCAGCATCATTCTAGCATTGATTTCTGCATGCTTTGCTTAATAATCCTTATGGATATCCATGTGATCCTTCCTGAAATTGTTGTCATACCCTTCACCTCACTTCTTCAGGGGGAGTAGGGATATATATCTCACATTGTTGATAGTCTTGCTTCTTTTTGAAAAGGGGAGAATAGTCTTGGTTCACAGGGGAGAAAAGATTTTGTCTCCATTTTCTCAACTGCTTTTCAAAGGGGGAGGATAGATTCTGGCTCAATCTTATCAATTGGTATCCAGAGAGGGAGAATAGTCTTGCTTGGCATTTATCTTTACTAAGTTTTTCAGAGATATTTAAAATTATAAAATAAGATATAAATATGATATTTTACTATAAATATTATTAGGTTAATCCATTACTTACCAAATCACAATAGACTTAAACTAGGTTAACTCACCTACTTACTTCTGAATTAATACTCTTACTATCAAGCTAAAAATAGATTAACTATGAATTAACCTAAGTAACTTAACTTTAACCCAAATTCTCTACCAAAGTGGTGCTTAGGGCTTCTCTGCAAGATGAGTGAAGGCAGAGACGTATGAGTGGATATGCGTTGAGTGGACCGGATCAACCATTAGAGTGTACTAAAATAGCTACCTAGTTAAGTGAGAATAAGACAAGTGACGGCATGAGCAGAAGTTAGTTCATAGGATTGTTGGAATGAGTTATTAACCCCAAAAGTGGGGAAAAGTCATACTACTTCCAATCTAGGGATATCCCCGAAACCAAACACGTACACCCTCTTGTCCTCAAATTTAAGTTATAAATGGGGATAGTTTTAAGATGGGATCCCCAAACTTTTCTTAGAAATACTAAACAGGGACTAGAGGATAAGTTAGGCTTATCCTTACATATCTTGGTACAGTGCCATGATCGATGCCATGAATGTGTGTGTGAGAGAGAGAGAGAGAGTCATCAATTGTAATATATAGTTCTACTTATGACAATGACCATGAGACTCGGGTAGTTACAGTGAACGTAACAGTCACAACTGAGGTTGGGTGTGTTTATGCATGAGATAAAAGGATAGAGAGATGGATATGGAGAGAGGAGATAGAGGCATACACAAACCGAGCGAGAGAGAGCATTGTCAAGAAGCTGGATAACACAGAAGATTGACACCTTTAGAGGGACCGAAAAATAATTTCATTTTTTTAAAATAAAGAAAGAACTCATCATTCCGGATTGATTTGTCCAAGGACTGTGGCAGAACCTTGCAATTAACTTCTTAATTTTTTGGGGTGACTTTCGTAGCATAATAAGGGGAGAATAGGATCAGCTATTTCGTCTACTCACCCGCACCTATTGGCCCGAGGCTTCGACCGACCCACTAGTCATAGCTTCACTCATCCGGCCTTCGGGTCCATTACCTCCGTGTGCACCATGGGTTGTGTCACTACGGAGATTCTTCTATTCCTCCCGATAAGCCCCCCTCCTCTTCTATCCCTACCCAACCTTCTTCCACGTTTGCTGTCAAGTTGGATCAGATGGAGCGTTCGTTTGTTGAGGTGTTGGCTTCATCCATGCCGCCCCTGATTGTTCCTGGTTTGGTGCACGCCCCTGCCTCTACGGACAGCAGAGAGCCTGTGGTGTTTTTATTAAAGGAGGAGATTTCCCATAGCCTGCTTCCCTTCGAATTTGCGATTGTTGCTCACACTCCCTGCGGAAGACCTGCATTTCTAGAGATTAGGAGCCATTTATCCAATAGATGCAATTTTAAAGAGGATTTCATTATCAGTGCTCTTGATTCTCGCCATCTTCTGCTTAGGTTTCGTAACCATGAGGATTATTTGCAGCTACTGTTGCGGAAGTCCATGTATGTTCATGGCAGGCTCTTCTGGTTTTTCAAGTGGACAATGGATTTCTCACCAAATTCTGATTCGCCTATCCTACCCATCTGGATTGCATTCCCTGGGCTGCCTGTCAACTTCTTCCTAGACCATATACTTCGCTCTATTGCTGGCAATATTGGTCACATTTTGAAGATTGACCCTTCTTCTCTCAACCTTTCAAATACTACTGCGGCGTGGGTCTGCATTGAATTGGATATCTCCAAACCTCATCCCTCTCGACTCTGGACTGGATTTCCAGGGGGCGGGGCTTGGCAAGATGTTTGTTACCCGGAGCTTCTGGCTTTCTGCTCTGCCTGTGCCCATCTTAGTCATTCAGTGTCTGACTGTAAATCTTCTATAAGACAACCTCTGTCATCTGACGCTCCCACACGCCCTGCACCCAAACAATGTTGGCAACCGATTGCGATGAAATTGTTAGTGGGTAACTCAGGTAATGTTCAGCCCTTCATGTGTTGGAAATAAAGTCATCCCAGTGAAATTGGATTTAATGGCTCCCTCGGATCCTATGAATACTACACCTGAACTATTGGAATCCCCCGCAGTGAAGACTTTGGCTTCTTCTTCAGCAGCGAGACTGATGATTTCTCATTCAGCCACTTTACCCATTATGGATGTTATTGTACTGGAGACTTCCTCTCTAGCCCCTGAGCATGACCCTGTGAGTGTGGTTGTACATGCTTCTGAATTAGATCCTGGAACTGTTGCTCAGTCTTCCCCCAGCGATATACACTCTTTCTCCACACTCCTCTCTATATATATATATTTTTTTAAAACTCTCTCTCTCTCTCTCTCTCTCTCTCTCTCTCTCTCTCTCTCTCTCTCTCTCCCTCTCTGCTTCGGGCTCTCTTCTCCCCTTCACTCTTCTCTCCCAGCTGCAACTTTGAAAGCTCAGAAATGGAAGCCCCGGAGAGAAGAAATCAGCCAGCCGGAGGAAGAGCCTGGAGGGTCAACTGGCTTCGCAAGGGCCCTTCTTATAGGGACGCAAGGGTCTCGTTCGAAGGCCACCTCCGCTTGATTTCTTTCTTTTTTTGTGTTGTTGCCACTGCTGCCGTCGCTGGTGCTGTTCCCATTGCTGCTGTTGCCGTTGCTTCTTCGCAAGGGCATGACAGAAGAGGATTTCTACTTGTGGGGTGGTCTGTGGTTGCCTTTGTCGTTGGCGGGCGGGAGCCTGGCCAAAAATGCATTGCGTGCTGTTGCCATTGGGGAAGGAGACATTCGAGCATTCAATTCTCTCGTTTGAGCTGGCGCGAAGACACACCGGGTGCTGCGGTGGCCTGCTGGTCAACGCCCTGGCCTGTCGGTTACAAGCACGGGCTGCCAAGTGCTACAGCACCTCCGTCGGACAAAGCGCAAAGGGCTTCGTGTGAGGGGAAGAAAACGGACGGGAAGAGAGGGTGTGAGATGGGTGAATAGTGCCATGATTTTTCTCTTATTTTTAATTTTTTTGAAAAATTCTTCTCCTTTTCCTTTGCCTCTTCTTCTTTCTTCTATTGCACATATGCCCCCTTGCACCCTTTATCTATTGCATTTGGTCCATGGACCTCTCATTCCTTTGGCCCATTCACCTTCTTCCTTCCATTGCATTTTTTTGTATTGGGTTTGGCCCATTTTTTTTAATACCAACAGGTGCCCGCGACGGATGAGAGTTTCAATCTCGTCATTGAGCTGTTGGTTGTCACTAGTGTGATGACCGTGATCGTTGTGGAATTGGCAGTGGTTCTGACCATTGCGGTGCCTGGGATCGATCTTCCTTGGCTCAGGTTGGCGGAGTAGACTTGTAGCACCCCGATATAATAACGAATAATTTTTTTGAGAAATTAATAAGTAATTTCTTAAGAAAATGGATAAGTAAAATGTTGGCCTGCTCAAGGCGGCTCGTCCATCCGCCATTGCAATTCAGGCAAGTGTTGCGGGGCTTACGTGAACCAACGTGCCCCTGCCGCGTTCTAGTGTGGGGTATCGGCCCCTCTGCTTTGGATTCGAATGTGAGGATTTCGCCTACGATTTCTTGGTGATGAGTGGCTTTCGGCGGTAAATATTCATCGAGCCATGCAGGCCAGATGTGCCCCTTGGTGGCTGGTGTGCCTCCGCAGAAAACGCATTTTTTTTGAGGGCTGGACATGGCAAAAAACGAAGGGGATAGCCTAGCTGATGCAAAGAAGCTTATGGGTTCTCTCGTCCGCATGAAGCCGAAGCCGCACGATGACATGAAAGTTAGAAAACGGGAGCCCGCCGAAGCGGACCCCCGCTCGTCACGACAGAAGCGCGATAATCAAAGCAAGCCGGAATAGGATCGCAGCGACATCGACTTTGACCGTGACAGTGATCCGAGGTGCCATTTCTGAGCCCTCGGGCCACGCATGCGCAGCCCATAAGGGTTGCGTTAGCGCCCCATCGACGAACGGGTAACAACCGCCGTTCATGGGAGCATCGGCCCACCATCGACGCTCTAGAAACGTCTGTGGTGGCCCCGCGTGGTTTCCCTATCCAGCTCTCGGGTCCGCGAACTCCGAGCCAGCCGTATGAGGGCCGGCCGTATCGCTCTGCTGGAATTGGGCACGGGTAGTGCAGGGAGCCTAGAGATAGCCGGTAACCATCTGGCGTCTCGTCGGGGCTGCACCGGCTACATGGTGGGCCGATTTTCTACTTAGAGTCGAGTCGATTCCGACGTTTTCTCCACGTCAAAAAGCGCAGGGCAAACTGCCGTTTATTTGCGATTTTCGTTAGTCGGCCGGTACGTCAGGCGCTTGCCCTCGATACCTTTAAGAGCCGCTGCCGTCCGTTCCCCGTCTGAAAAACCGAGCTTGGCGCGGTGATTGTGCCTGAACTGAAACTCGTTCAGATACCTTTGCAGATGTTGCTCGCCGCAGAACCTATAAGTCCCGCGCATTGACCGCTTGAAATTGCCGAAGATATTCTCGGCGGCATTGGTTGTCGTGCCGTCGGGACCAACAAAAATGCCCTCGCCATGCGAGCCGTGGCGCACCGTCTTATGAGTTCACTGTAAGACTCAATGACTCATAGCGTGGCCATCATAAAATATGGGGAGAATGTTGCATTCAGTAGGTTTTGATGATGTCACTACAATTATAAGTCACTAAGTGTTGAATCATCTTGATCATGTATTAGAACATGAGCTGCATTCTTGAGGATATGTGTTTAAGATTGTTAAATTGATTAAAAGTCAATTGTAGGATGACAGAGCAAGTCATGCATTTTTTAAGAAAGTGTCGACACCTTGGGTCGACCCCAATCTATCAAAGCTCTATCAGGCGACTACAGCATTAGTGGAGTCGACACAATGATGTTCGGGTGTCGACACAGTGATGCATCTCAGTGAGATCTCTTCCAGGCATTTAAACATGAGGTCAACGCTGTGTTAGAAGAAGAAGTCAACGCAGTAGTAAAGTCGCCAAGAAGCAAGAAGAAGATGGAGCCTGATGCATGAAGGTTCAAGAGTCGACTGTCGAGAGTCGAGCCTGATGCAGCCAAGTCTGAGAGTCGACCTCTAAGAGTCGACCCTAATGAAGCTAAGCTCAGACTTCATAAAACCAAAGCTCAAACTGATGTAGCAACCAAGCTCGGACAAGCCCAGACTTCTACTTTAAGCTCAGAAGCAGAGTCGAGTCTGTGGCAACTAAGGTCGAACAAAGTTAAACTTCATGAAGCCTAAAGCTCGAATGATGCAGCATAAGCTCAGACTCCATGAAACCTAAGCCCGAAATCATAAAGCAGATCTTTGGCAATTATGTTCGGACTCAATGAAGCTAAGCTCGGGCGCAGATTCGAGCTTGTGGCAACTAAGCTCAGACTTCTGCTTTAAGCTCGAACGCCATGAAGTAGAGTCGAGCAAGAAGTTGAGTCAAGCCTGTGGCAACAAAGCTCGAACTTCTTAAAGCTAAGCTCGGACTTCATAAAGCAAAGCTCGGAGTGCCCACATGGATTCGAATTCAAATCATTGGCACGTGATCCAAGGTCACCTAGTACTTACTTAAAAAGGCTCCTGAAAAAGAATATTCTACTGGAACACTTGGACCAATGGAATAATTTCTTTAAGGATTAGATTTTCAGGAAGAGGCAAATTCCCTGCTCTATAAATTATAACGTTCCTCTTCGAAGTTCGAATGACCACTGTTCGAGTTCTGAACTATTCTAAATTCTCTCCATATCATATCTACAAGCAGCCGATAGCTCAGTGGTATATAAAAAGGCTCAGTCAGAAGGATAGATTATGCCTATCTAGAAAGCTGACCTTTGCCTGAGGAGATTCTTGAATCAAACCTCCACCAGGTACTATATTGAGTTGTCTGATTAATTTCATTTGAAGTTCTTAGTGATTGATAGCTATTCCATAGTAGATCTCCAAGCTGTTAATTCAGATTGTCATAGAAGTTCTGTTCACAATAGTTTCTTTACTTTTCACAATTTAATTAGCTGCTGTAGAATTTGAAATTAGGGTTGATCTATTCACCCCCCCTCTAGATCACATGTTCATCCATTCCCTCATCATGAGTGAGGGGTGGACGTAGATCTGTTGAGGCAGATCGAACCACCTAAAACTTGTTTGCATCGTGGTTTGATGTTTGTTGTGATTTTCCTTTATCACTCTTGATGGTAAGCGGGTGAGCGGAGTAAAATCTGTGAGCTCTTTGAAGGTTCGTCATTGCACTATGTGCACTCGAGATTCCTGGTGAAGTAGTATATCTGCTCGCTACCAAGTGATTCATTGCTACATCTTCTTTAGATGAATGTCCAGGGCCGGATCAGTAGTTTACTTTGCAGATGATTTTAATTATAGTTATCAGTTCACTATATTCGAGTTTCACTAAGTGCATTGTCCAGAACGTAGTAGAAGTATTAGCTTGAGTGGGTGGCATTATATCTCATTACTGTATCCACCTTGACTTTGTTTGCACTCTTAGTGTTTGATATTGGCTTTACGTGAGGAATTCATTCTATAAGAGAGCACTACGATTTTATTTGTTCTCTTTTAGTGTAGTTAGAAGTTTAATTCCTCAAAAGGTTTAACTAGGATCCATTCACCCCCCCTTCTGGATCTCAGTCATGCATACATCATCTAGAACCTCAATCCCAATAATACTAACCTACCTAAATCCATGAGTACAGAACCATAGACAAGAATAAACCTTAGTTATCAAGGCTTATCGTGTGGTTTATCAAGCTATTCTACAATCTATTTTGGGTTAACAAAATGTAGAAAACATGAATCAAATAGTGATCAAATGATGGCCGCCTACCAGGGATTAACAGCCTGTCGCAAATCGCCTTGAACGAGTGAAATCGTTCAACCAACTTACCTATTAAATATTTTATATTTAAAATAAAATATATAATATATAAAATAACCTGATTATATCTCACAGATCAGTCGTCACAATCTGTGATCGAGACCATCCGGATCATGTGAGTTGAGTTGTCCCGACTCGATTTGTAAAACCATGCGTACAAGTGAGGTAGATGGTAAACCAGCTACGCATGTATAAGAGTGACATGCCGTAGGCTTCTTTTTACAATTATCCCAAACCCCACACCCCCCCTGTCCCGGTTCTTCCCTTCCCTGCCCGCGCTCCCGCGGCTGCGGGCGCTAACCCTTGCCGGTCACCTTGTCCTCCCCCATTGCGGATCCCCCCTCCCCAACCCCAGCAAGAAGCCATGGACAAGTTCATGGTCGGTCTCCGCTCCCTGGCGCAGGAGCCGAGGTCGGGGGTCGGCGGCGGCGGCAGCCGCAACAGCAGCGGCGGGCTCTCCGACTCGTTCGGCGGCTCTCCCTACGCCTCCGACCAGCCTCGCATCTTGATCCGCGCTCCTGCCGGGTACTCCCTTGCTATAAAACCCCTCTACCTAGATTTTCGCTGGAGCACCATTTGTTTTTTCTTTCTTTTTCTGATACGGGAATGGGTGATGGAGTGATTTGTTTGGGGTCCTGTTGGTGGTGCTTTCGTCGTTTGGGCGTTGGTAGGATCTCGATTCATGGCACTGGGAGCATATGCTGTTGTTCGTGCGTAGTGTGCATGTGAAATCTAATTGGTAGTGCATAGTGGCCGTTCTGGTAGAACGAATTTGGGATGAGGGGCCCAAGCGAATAGGTACTCTGGATGAGCAACTCGTGAGCAGGCTCGATAAAAGCTCGACAATCGAATAAGTAAATGAACCGAGCTTGAACAAATTTTTAAACTCGATTATTAAACGACCCCTAATTAACTCCGTTTAAACACTTTAAAGATTCTCTCTTTCACACACACACACTCGCTCTCTTTTTCACCTGCTATTATTACCCCTCATCTTACCCCATTATCAAAGACGGCCTAAATATCATTCTCTTAAATGTCATTCCTATGATTTGTTATATTTGGAATCTAATCTTTCCAATCTTGACGTTTAATGTAAACTCGCACAATCTCTCCCGGGGAGCTCATCCTCGGACCAAGCGAACACGTCCTGATTAGCCACGAGGAATCTTATGTAAGCTTCTCTATCGTGGTCAAACAGAGCAGCCCCAACTCTCAGCATCCTGCTCGGATCTTCTCCCACTTGGATGAGGTATAAATCCTCCGCTGGGGTGCTTATGCTCGGACCTGGGTCTTCAGTTCTTGCCTTCTTCTCGGGTTGCTTCTCCTCGGGCTGCGGTCGCGTGTTGAGATGAGGTAGCATCTCTTGGACTCCCTCTGATCTCCTTGGACCTCCCCTACCCCCCGAGGGGTAGGAAACTTGAGCTTTTGGTGGTAAGAGGAGGGGATGCCACGGAGTGTGCCGAGGATCCCTTGTCCGATGATGGCATTATACCCGGTCAGTGCGCGAACAACCGTAAAATATGCGAGGAAGGTTACCTCTCTTGGCACAGTTTCGAATGTAATCGGGAGCGATATGCGTCCTTCCAGACGGATTGTGGAGCCATAGAATCCATACAAAGGAGTATGCAATGGTGTGAGTTTAGACACATCCACACCCTTGACCACAAGATAGTCATACACAATAATGTCAGGGCCACTTCCATTATCAACTAGGATGCGACGCACAGTACACTGATTGATGGTGGCTGAGACTATGAGTGCATCCGAGTGAGGGGTGGTTACACCTTCCAGGTCGTCGTCTGAGAAGACGTTTTGGTCCCTTAGGTGCCCCGGGGTGGCGGCCACTAGTTGGGTGTCGTCACCCCATTTCGCATTGTGGATAGCTAACGGGTGTCATCATTGCCTGCCTGCACTATCTCCACCTGCGGCCGGCCCTCCCGAGATCATCATGATTTTCTTTCCATTGTGCCAGTTTTTGAGGGGGGTGGAGATCGCTGTCACTTTTTCGCGGCCTTGGTGAGGAATTTATCAAGGAGCCCTTTGCAGATGAGGTCCTCGATGGCGTCTCTCAGGTTGATGCACCCAGCTGTGTCGTGGCCATGGTCGCGGTGATATTGACAATACTTCTTCTTGCACCTTGAACTGGGATCCAATTTCATCCGGGGAGGCCATTTAAGGAATGGCTCCTCGCGGATTTCCATCGCGATTTGGTCGGGCGGAGCCGTGAGGGGCGTGTAGTTGTGATAGTTACCCCTTTCCCTTTCTAGGCAGTCGTGGTGGTCTCTGTTGCGTCGCTCTCACTTGTTCTGCCCATCTCGTGATGAGTCGATGCTTCTCTTTCGGTCGGACCGTTCGGTTCCAACCACGTGGCCCAAGGCCGTAGTTTTCTCCTCACAGCGTGCGTGTTTCTACCCTAGGGCAAGGAGGTCTGGTAGGGTCATCGAAGCTTCGACTCCGAGTGCACGTCGGAGGATGTGATCCCACGTTCTTTGGGTGAGCGCAGTAGTCACAATGCCGACATCGAGATTCGGGATCTGGAGCACCTCCATGTGGAAGTGGGAGACGAAGTCCCACAATGCCTCTTCTTTTCCCTGCCTGAGAGTGAGCAGGGTCACCATTGACTTGGCCACCCTTCGGCAGCCAATGAAGTTCTCCTTGAATAGCTTCTTAAGCTGTTGGAAGGAAGAGATGGTCCCAGCCAGTAGGGATTCGAGCCAGGCCTGGACGTTCTCTCGAAGGGTCGTGACGAACGCCAGGCACTTCACGGTGTCCGAGGCCCAGTGGAACACCAGGTGGGACTCAAAACTATGCATGTGGTCGACCGGGTCGATGGTTCCATCGTAGAAGGTGAACGACAGTAGTTGAAGCTTTGGTGGGATGGGTACATCCATGATCTCCCTAGAGAAGGGAGCATGAAAGTCCTGGTCGTTGTCGATCAGGCCATGATTTTTAGCGGCCAGGAGGACGTCGTCCAAATATTGGACCTTGTCCTCTATTTCATTGAAGCGATGGAGTCGACGATCCATCTCCAGGTTGGAGTGTAATGGGCTACGGACCCTTGGTGCAAGCGTGCTGCACGATCGTTAAGTTCTCACGACCGAGGCATGGGAGGCCTCCCGTCCTTGACTAGGACCCTCCCTAGTCTGCACCATCTCGTCTTGTCATCATTCGGGTAGGATGCACCAGGGTTTCGCCGGCCAGTTCAAGAGCTCCTGGCAGAGTCCTATCGGGGCCTGGATCTGTTGGCAAATTTCCTCTAGGTCACTAAGGGTGACTTCTTATCGAGGATGGGTGGAGGATGCTTCCTGCGAACCCCGGCGTGAGTTGGGTCCTTGATGGGAACCACGCCCATGGTGACTAGCGTTGCAGAGGCTTCCACGGGGCGCCATAGCTTTCTGCTCGGAGTCCCATAGACGGCGTCAAGAAGTGTAGAGGCAGGAAAATGGATCCTATGCCATGTACCACCTTCTCTATTTATTGAACGTGAAAGTCATCTCGTGTGTGTGGAGGCCTGCAAGCACCAAGAAACAGGGGGCGTCAGAAAGAGCCCCGGGTGTGACCCTAGGGGACAACCCTCTGATGCTTAAGTCAGAGACGTAGTAAACGAAGAATAGAGGAAAGCAAGTGAGAGAAGGAGATCATTGTAGAAGGTCGAAGGGCCACTTGGATCCTCTAGACGAGTGCTCGCCGCTCCTAATGCCCACTCGGTGAGTGCTCGCTAGGTGGTAAGGTCACTAGAAGGGAGCCTCCTTTGGTTGTAGGCTGTTGTCGCTTTCCTCTCTCAGTGTAGCGGGTCTAGTAGCTCTATTCTCTTGTGTAGCAACTTTGGCAGAATGAACTACCATGTCCTCTTCTTCATTGATGTCCTTTTTATCGGGGTTGCCCTGGAGTGAGGAGCCTTATCCCTTGATAGGGAAAGACATAGATGGGGGAATAACGCTTTCCCACTATAGTGGTGGGAGTTTTTCGTTGGAGGGTGATTACCCTGGCATCAACTAGTCCTAGGGTGAGTCTTACGGCGCTCGTGGGGCATGCTCGCCCGTTATGGGATCGAGGCCGACGTCGTGGGGGGTAATGGTTAGTCATCGGAGGGTCTTTCGACGATCATTGTGTGATTTTGATGTGCTGTAGAATCCTAGGCGAAGTCGGATTGGGCCGCTCTTGATGGGCCGTAACTGCTAGGCACCTCTTGGACGGGCTGTAGATGCTGGCCTAGTTTGGGCCCACCATCGTTGGGCCGGTCTTGGGTCAAATCAGATTTGCCCTCCTCATACGCTTATGATGAGTTAGCCAAGCAGGAAAAGAAGCTAAAATCTGAGAACTGAAAGTTGAAAAAGAAATTTGAAAACAACTCTTGTGAGAAATCCTTTTGTAATAACTGTTCTGCCTTTGAAGAGCTAAATGATGCCTTAATGAATGATGTGGACTTGCATAAAGAGCAAATAGGTTTTCTAAGGGATGAAGGCCGTGGACCGGCTCGCCGAACTCGCCGGGGATTACGCCGGCGCCTACGCCGATTACGCGGAAGCCTACGCCGCGCTCGACAAACCCGGCGCCGAGTCCGCGAAATGGTCGCCGCCGGAGCCGCCCGAAGTGGACCGGACGCTTGTATTCATAGGTCAAATACGTCTCGCGCTCGTCATCGCCGCGCTCGTCGCCTTCTGGGTGTTCACGGACTGGAAGGAAGGGCAGATCATGGTGACGTTCGGCGGCATCACCGGCGCGCTCGCCGCCTCCGCGCCGAACCCGCGCCATTACGTCGGCCAACTGCTGCTCGCGGTCGTGCTCATCCCGGTCACCGGCTTCGTCTTTCTCTTCCTGCTCCGGCCGCACGCGGACGATTTCCCGACGATGTGCCTCTTCCTCTCGCCGTTCCTCGCGATGGGCGGCTGGTGGATTTCGCGCCCGAAAACACTGCTGATAGGCCTCTTCTACGGTTTCTGGTTCATGACGCTCGCGGCGACGGAAAACGGCCCGCTCTCGGTCGAATCGCTCTCGACCTTCGCCGACCAGTCGGTCTCCGCCATCGTCGGCATCGCCGCGTGCCTCGCATCCTACCAGCTTTTCATGCCCGCCGGCGGCCGGCGCGTCCTGCGCATGGAGGCCGAACAATTGCGCCGTCGCGTCGTCTTCGCCTGCCGCGAGCCGCTGGCCGGTCTCCGGGAAAAATTCGAACACGGCACGCGCCTCGTCTTCCGGCGTATCGCGCTCAACCACATGGCCGGCGAAGGCCGTTCCGAACCGCTCCTGCGCCTGTGCCTCGCGGTGCTGGAAACCGGCGACGCCGTGATCCGCTTCCGCGAGACCGCCGCCGGCGACGTCGCCGAGGTGTGCGCGACGGTTTCCGCCTTTTTCGAAAACCCCGGCGACACCACCTCCGCCGCCGCGCGCGACGCCGTGGACGCCGCGATCGCCGCGCGCTCCGGCGCGACCGGCGAACGTCGCGAGGAAATCCACCGGCTGCACCTGCTGCGCGGTGCGCTGATGGACGCCGCCGGCTCCTTCGCGCCGCCCGGACTCTGACATTCCGACCATGCACGACATCGACCTCGGCGGTTTCTACGCCCCGTTCCTGCTTCCGATTTTCGTCGGCGCGCTCGCCGTGTAAGTCTTTAACTCGCAGAGTTAAAAGGCGGCTACTAGAGTCACCTTCAAAGGTCCACACTCCAAGTCTAAGGCTTGAGGTGATGTCCTCCGGAGCTCATTCACTGTTAACCCCTCACCGTGAGAGTTGCCGTGAAAGCTGCTGCTTTCACTTTTTCTCTCTACCGATTGTGAGAGCCGCAGCTTCGTCGCAACATCAACAGTCACTGCTCTGCCGTTCTCACCGCCCACGCACTTCAACTTTTACTGTCCACAGTCGTCTTAGTTTCTTTACTGCAGCTGCCCTTTTATAATAGGTGAAAGCACTTTGAGAAATATCTGGCGGAGGAGATGAGAACGGACGGGAGAGAGAGAAGAGGATAGGTGAGAAGGTGGTGGGGTTACCGTAGGGAGCCACCTGGAGTGGTCCCTGCGGTTCCCCAAGGGGCACCCCCTGGGGTCCCTCCACGGTCGGCGCCAAGGGGAACCCCCCACGCCGCGTCACATATAACACTTGTCACAAGGAGAACTGGTTTCCTCGGTACAACCTGTGGCTAAAGCTCTGCAGAAACCAAAAGTTGCATCTGATATACTTCAATCTGAAGATTTATGGAAAGACTCTGTTCCAAAAAAAAAACATCAATCTAGCAACACCTGTTTTTCATGAGTTCTGATGAAGAGTATCTTAAACCTGGGAAGTCCTCAAATCTGGATCAATGGTTAAAAGAGCAAGCCACTATTGCCGGCTCTAGTATATGTTCGTTATTTGTTTTTGATAGAGCTAGAAGTCATCGTGAGGGAAAATGCACACTTGACAAGTTGACAAAAGTGGCTATCAAGCGACATCTGAAGGAGTATGCTGTTGAATATCAAGCAGCATAGATTGGCACATTTCGGCAAGCTGAAGTTGAATATCTAATGAGTTCTGAAATTGTTTCCGATGTCGCCCACCACCCGAGCCACCACCTCCTGCTAAGTGATTGGAAGCCTTAAGTGTTATATTTGTTTTCTTTCATTTTGTTCGACCTTGAGGACAAGGTCTTTTCGAATGGGGGGAAGAATTTGTAGCGTAGCTGAACTGGTTGAACCGGCGGTCAACAAGAGTGATAGTCGATAGTAGCTGAGATAGCTGGAGTTATAGTCTATCGTAGTTGAGATAGCTGGGGTGTCTGGAGAAGACTTGGGAGTAAAGAACAGAGAGAAAAGAGAATGAAAGAGTGCTTGTCTTGAGGTTCCAAGAGATGATCTGAGAGGAAGAGAGGGGGAGGAAGCGTACAGCCAAAAGAAATTAGCCAACCGTGTCTTTTTCATGAAGTCTTGATCTGCATCGTGGTCTTGTTGAGTTTTTGATTTTGCCATAGCTGGACTTCATTTTTATTTTTATTCTTTTATTTTTCTTATTTTGAGTTCTTCATTTCAAACTCTAGCATGTTGATGGGGCGTCGACCCCGTGTGGTTGTGCCCTCGTGAGGCGTTTGCTCCTTGTCTAAGCTATGTATCAATGGTGTCTAAGTTGTGCATCAACGGTGTCTAAGCTATGTATTGGTGGTGTTCAAGCTGTTAGTTAGTGGGAAGACTCACCAGGTTTTGTGAGGGGTGGACGTAAGCGTGCTTGGTAGCAGCTGAACCACCTTAAAAATTCTAGTCTTGTAGTTTGCTGTTTGAACACCTTTTCTTCTAACCCCCCTTCGCAGGTGTTGTGACTCTACTGATGTGCTTAATGTTATTGTGCTTCGATTATCTCATACACTAGCATAGAACTGTGCTCGAAATTGCCCTCATTATCTTTCAAGTTTTCGGTTGTCTATAGAAGTGGTTAAAAAGAGTGGGGATCTATTCACCCCCCTCTAGATCCTCTCATACCACTCAATAGTTGGTATCAGAGCAGGTTCCCTAGACATGTGGTCTAACGACCAGGGGAGATCTGACAAAAATGTCCCTCGCAACTACATAGCTGAGGGTCATGCCATCAATCAACCTCCATTCCTCGATGGAAAAAACTACATGTACTTGAAAAATAGAATGGAAGTGTTTCTTCATGCCCAGGATCATTTGATCTAGCGTGTTGTCAGTAGAGGTCCTTTTGTTCTACCAGAGGTGGACGATACATAGACCCCTGACCAGGTTAAGAAATTTACAATTAATTGGAGCACAATGAATATAATGCAGTGTGCTATCCACCCCACAGAATACTCAAGAGTATCCACTTGCAAATCTGCAAAGAAAATGTGGGATAGGCTTAAGCTAATCTATGAGGGGACATCTGAGGTAAGGGCCACCAAGGCCAACATGTTGATTTCTGATTATCATAATCTCTGACAAGCAAGTTTGCCTTCGTCTCTTTCAGTTCAGAGGTTCCTTCTTAGATGAGCCACAATTTGTTCCACATTTCTTTTACAGAACCGCACATAGAAACATAAGAAAACTCATTAGGGTGAATGGCACATTGCATGATATTCATGGCGTTGAAATTTACAGTAGATTATTTAATATCTTCATGTGTCCACTTGTCCTCATCAGTAGGAAGGTCATAAGGACCCTTGTCCACAACCCTCTAGATCTCGTACTTTTGGGCTCTAAGAAAGACATGTATTCTATTTTTCCAGTAAGAATAGTTTGAGCCATCAAAGAAAGGAGGACGGTGGATACAGTGACCCTCAGGCATCATCCCCTTGTTGGCCATTGATCTGGATCTGTCTCTTGATCATTAGATCTGTAAAGGATAGAGCCTTAGCTCTGATACCAATTGAAGTTCTGCGATCAATGACACCCAAGAGGGGGGGTGAATTGGGTGATAATCATTTTTAAGAAATTTTTACCTGATTTAAACAGATATGATGAAAATGTATTTTAGAAATCATATTTGATATACTTAATGATTAAATCTTTCACAATCTTTCACACACAATACTTCCTTTGTCCTATGGCGGAGGTATGAATCCGAAGATACTACTCACGTAAATTGTTATCATCCTGATAAGACTAGCCTTGTCAATTCAAACGCACCTTTCGATATACCAAAGATCTAATGCTGAAATGATAGATTATACTAGATCCAAGCGATGAAACACGAAGGAAGTAATAGGCATGCATGATTACACAGAATGGGGGTAGAAGAAATGGATCAAACCACACAAGAGACAATAATTTTTAGGTGGTTCGGATGCAATGCCGACAACCTATGTCCACCCCTCACGATCCATGAGGATTCACACACTATCTTGCAAGGAATTACAAGATCAACACAAACACACACTCGTATGGAATTCAGAACACCTAAAATGGTGCATAGGCACCGACACGGATAGACGGATCTGAATAGATCCACACACGGATCAAAATAGATCCACACACACACTTGATGTTCACAGAATTAAGAAAATTACAAACTTGAAGCTCAAAGGAATCTAGAAGAAGAAGCAAAAATAAAAACTTCAGATCTAGGCTCTTCATGATGAGTCTTGTGGATTTCACCCATTTATAAAAAAATATGTTGGATAGATGATATTTTAATGATGTCTCACTATAACTCATTAGCCAATTAATTTAGAAACTCATAAAATATTCTCTGATTGGCTAGGTATGAAGAAGTTTAACCAAGCCTAAAGGCTGCGTCGACCCCACCAAAGCATGCGTCAATGCATTTGATCACAAGAGGAAGAAAAATTCCAAACGGATCTTCAACTACGTTGACGTCACGGCCTCACTATGTCGACCTCATGAACTCATTTCCAGCGTGGCAATTAAAAGTGTTGACTCATTGTGTCGACCCTTCGTTACTAGCGGTCTATCGGGCCATGCTGCGTCGACCCCATGTTAATACAGCATCTACTCCATCTATCACAAAAGTAAGAACAGCCAAGGGTATCTCTGAAAATGCGTCGAATCCATGGACTTACTATGTCGATGCAACCAGTATGGAAAGTAAGGGTGTCAACCCATTGTGTCGACCCCAGTTTGCTTGAGCTCTGTCCCTTCCAAACTTCATCCAGCTGCGTTGACCCTTTCTTATCAGTGTGTCGATGAAAGGGGCATTCCAGAAGGCGTTTAAAGGTTGATCTGCAATAGCTGCGTCGATGCAATGGGGATGTTGCGTCGACACACCAAAGGAACCTTTGAAAATCTTAGTTAAATCTCCACTTTTTGAAAACCGTATAAAGAGTAAAAATATTTGATGTAAATCTCTAAAAACATAGTTTTTGAGGTCTGGAAAAGATTCCTAGGTCAGTCAACTATCCTTGTCATCATTGGCTTATCATAACAACCTTTTTGGTCAATAGATTGTCAGTTTACAAATATAGGAAAGGTCACCTTTCATGGTAACCACCATTTTGCATCTACCCAAATAGAGTGTTGTTGCAAAAAGTGCCTGGGGCAGAGCACTATACCTCCTTATCCTAAGCCAATCTGGAGGCAACCTGGAAGCTCACAAGGACCAAGAAGCATCATGTCTTTCTATTATTCAAATGGAGGTTTCTTGGAGGGAAAACTTGTGTTACTTGTGCCTATAAAACAGAAGCACCTTGCTGAAGGGCCATTGCTACTGGAGCTGCCATTGCTGCTGGTGAAGCCTGGAGAAGTCTTAGACGTAGGGTACCGACCAGCAGTGTTGGAATTTCTGTGGAATCTCCTGAACTCCGATGGCAGCAAGACTAGTGCCAAAACTTCCGTGGTTGGCGTGGGATGGTCCAGAAATTTTGGAGGGAGCTGGTGTAGCCGTCGCTAGGCGTGGTGGTTCGGGAAGCAGAGCCTCTGTCTTCTGCCACGGACTGTTATAGCACTTCAGATTTAGGAAGGCGACGTCGCCACGGACAGCTCCGAACTCCGATTTGGGCACGGTCGGTGGCGATGGGCGGTGAGGTTGCAAGAGGAGAGGAGACTCAAGTGGATTTGAAAATACCTGGACATTGATATGTGTTTTGAGATACTCATTTTTTGTAACAATCCTAGTGGGATTGATTTGAGTAGAGATTTAAAATCCAAATCACAGTCTGTTTTGACTAATCAGTGACTTTAAAATTACACTTCAAAATCTTCCATGATTAATAGAAGGTTTTAAATCCATTAAAATCTCAGTAGTGTTTCTTGAAATCACTCACGACTGACAAATGCTGATCTTGTTTGGGATTCAGAGTTTATTTGGCATTTATGATGGGCATGGAGGAAGAAAAGCAGTGGAGTATGTGGCATTTTTGCTACAGTAACTATATAGGAAAACAAAGAATACGTGAGATACAGAGAGTGCCTGCGGGTGGGTTGCAGGCAACCGGTGCCGATGGGGTGGCCACGGGTGACACGGAACGCGCGGGCGAGGGTGGGGAGCCTGGGCTATGCGCAAACGACAACCGGCGGGGTGGCTGACGGTGGCAGCCTGGGCGGGGCACAGCGGAGCGGCTTGCGGGCCATTCTCAGGTAGCTATGGGGGAGCTGGCTCGTAATAGAGGCCGTGCATGGGCAGCGGTGGGGGAATGGCGATGGGAGGCCAGGGATGAAGGTTGCAGTGGTGCTGGACCACAGTCGGTGTGCGGGTCCGCTTAGAACAGCAGCCGGCTGCCACCGCACGGCATCGGAAGGGCAGTGGTGCTCTGCAGGCATTGCTGCAAGGGGGAGCGCGATGGTGGGCTGGCCAGCAATCATGGCGATGCTGGTTCGCGAAGGAGAGGGAGGCTGCGCAGGGCACCAATGGACACAGGGGGACAGGGTGGCGATGGTCTGCGGCGAGGGGAAAAAGCTAGAGGAATACCTGCAAATAGGGGAGATGGATATGATTGTCGCTGCCGGCTACGTTGGTGATCACGCGATCCGGTACATCTTCGGGCTCTTTTTTGTCTTCTTCAAGCCGCAGCGGGGAGAGGGTAATATCGAAGCGGGTGCAAGACCTGGTGATTATCTCCCGGCATTTGGAGCGTCCGATGGGCTCTACCCTCAGCCTCTTCCGGAAAAGGCCGGGTATGAACTTTTCGAATTCCGTGATCCGGGCTATGAATTCCTCGCGCATGATAAAGATCATCTTGCAGGGAATCCCCATCTTCATGATAACCTTGATGTCTTTGTAAAAGGGTGCTCGTTCCTCCTCGTTGCCAAAGATGTAGAGCTCTTCGAATTGGTCGAAGATAAACAGGATCGGCTGGAACGTTTTAATGAAGACGCGATTGATGATCTCTGTGATCCTTTCTTCGTCCGATGTCACTTCTTCTTCCGTGTCGACTATCTTTCTCAAGACTTTCCTGAAGGATGCGTTGATGTCTTCCCCTCTCCTGATCTTGATGCCGGCCCAGTTAAAGTGCCGGGTTTCGTTGAGCAAGCCACATTGTACAAGACTTGTTTTCCCCGTTCCGGATTCGCCATACAGCAAAATGACATTGGCTTCCTGTGTGAGCTGTTTGAGGTTGCGAATCTCGTCTTCCCGGCCGAAGAACTTATCCCTATCCGTTTCCGTATAGGCGGTGAACAGCTGGAAGGGGGCGCTGACCGCGGTGGTGGAGTCTGCAAGTTGTGGATTCATATGGATCTTCAGGATAAAAGTATTTTGAATGCATTTAGCTCGGACCAAATTTCATTCATCCGGACATTGATCATCCGGACCTCTTCCTCTTCTTTTTCGCCGAGATCGCCCGGGGCATAGGTGTCATTTTCCCTGACGACCAGGATATCGTCGGGGTCATTCGTGTACCGGAAGACGTAGTTCTCGTCCTGGCAATGGCTAAAAAAGAAAAGCCTGGATAGTTTCTCTCCTTTAATGGCATTTTCGTCGACAATGAAAGGTGAGAGCGGAAGAAAATCTATGGATATGGCCGGGGACATGCTCCTGGCGAGGATGACTGCGCGGCTGTTCGTATAGGCTGAATAGCGAACGATATCGTCTTCCACGACGATAGAACAAATAAATTAAAGCATAGATTTGATCCTATATCTATTTCTAAAGTGAACAAATGAGAACAATGTTGTCAATTAACTTGCATGTACAAATATGGGACCCTCTGCCTCAAAGATCGGTGCCTTCAAAGTTGAGAGGCAATTGCAACCCCCTCTTTACTCTGCATTCATGCTCTTCCACTCCATCTCTTGAGTTAGTGATTACATTCTCTTCTATATTAAGGCCGTGTTTGGGAAGGTCGGTTACTTTTAACTTCCCCAAATAATCCTGTCACGGTACAAATGTGCAGATATTGTCTGATTTTCTGTCATTTAAAATCTCCAGAAGTAACTCTGTGGTTGCTTTGAGAGATTTTGAGAACGGCACATTTTTGTGTCCGATTCTGTCTCCACTGCCATAATTTGATATGCACAGATGCCATAATTTGATATGCACAGAAGCCAATAACCAGTCTGACATTTGATAGAGATTAAATATTGTCGACAGATTAACTTTAGAAAGCCACGCCGGGAGACCTTCCCAAACGCGGCCTAAGGATCATGATTTTGAGATGCCATTTCCAAATACATTAATACCATATCATATAGATGTGTACCTTTTCACATAGTTCGCATGTGTATGCATGCATTCATACATATGGATACTCATATCACATGCCATATATGCATGTAGTTAGGTGCATTGGGTCATATATGTTACATGCCTATATTTTTATTTTGCACATGCCCGTGAATGCAATACAATCACCATGCTGGACATTAGACATTTAGAAGATGGAAACTAGGGCTTATACGCTGTTCATATTGTTCAAATGGAATTTAGTGCTTTGTCACTCGTTACTCTTCTTATACACAAGGAACTGATATACCTTTTTTTTCCCCTATTTGTTGTCCAGTATTATATTTTTGAGACACACCAAGTTACATTCACAGAAACTTTCCATTCTTTGGGTGGGCATGGGGGAAAAGAGAGAGTGCTCAAAGAGACTGCCTACCTGAATGACATTGTTTTTTAATTTTCTCAAGTATGCAACTAAATAAGACAAGAATTGCACAAGGGTTTCCTTCTTGGATGTCCCAAGGCATTGAACATTTGGGGAGGGAATCTCGATGTTTCCCCCTTTTGCAAGAACAACGGCCCCATAGTCGCCGAGCCATATGGACGCTGCCGTGGCTCGAGTGCTCCGCCGAGTGGTGCGCCTCGTGTCCTCACCAAAGGCTAGCTCAACTGTTGATATACAGGAGTGGTTTGTCGCAGCAAATGGGAGCATCGAAGCATACTCTCTTCAGTCAGTTATCATGGCACCTGTAGGTGGCTTAAGCACAGAAGGCCAAATGGAAGCTCATGCTGCAAAGTCAGGCTGATGTACCAAGACATTAGGTCAACACACCAGAATAACTAAAGAGCTTATGATTTAAAGTCAGGTCGAAGCATCAATGTGATGCATCGACGCAGTAGAAGATGATGGTTAAGAAACAGGTCGAAGCAGTGGTTGTTGATCTGACGCATCGGTTGGCACTGATCACCTTGTTTTGATCTGCCTCGACCTACTAAGCTACTCAAATTGCGCTACTCAAACTACTGCAAAGGAGAGGTCGAAGCATCATAAATGTGCTTTAAAGAAGTCACTATGTGAAGTACGATTAGTTAGAGGAAAACTTGAGTACACTGCATTGATGCAGGAGCAAAGTAGGTCGACACAGCCTTAGGAATTCATAGCATCTTGTGCAAGCAGTCCGTGTGAAGGTGCTTCGACCCACTGCCATGGGGCATCGAAGTAGTACTACCTCTCCAACAAAGCATGTGACTACTTAAAGGCATCAGGTGCTTTCAAACTTGAATATTCTGAAATCTCTGAAGTGACTTCTCTTTTGATCTAGGCCACGTGGCAATCTCTGAAGAAGCATTCTGAAGAGGAATATTCTAAAAACACACCTAGACAAATGAAGCCTCAGATCTGAAGATAAGTCTCTTCCTGAAATTACCAATTTCTATCGTATATATATGCGCAACTTTCATCTTCAAAGAAGGGGAGAAGGAGAAGAGAAAAAAGGAGTATCAGTGAAAAGAGAAAGGTGAACAAATGAGTTACGAAGAGAGCCTGTCTGTGAGAGGAATCTGAGAGGAATTCTGTGAGAGAAGAAGATAAAGAGGAAGATCGAGAGGATCCAAATTTCAAGGTCATTCTGTGACATTAGGTGTAGCAAGAGCTGAAGAGATTGGAGATTTCTTTGTCCATTGGCTTCTGGATCAAATCCAAGCCAATTCACTCATTCTGAGCTACATTGTTTACATCTATCTTTGTTTATTTTTTCTTTTTTCTTTTTGTTTCTCATTGTCTTAGTGTTTTTCGATACCCTATTTTTGGGGATCGAGGTTCCCTCTGGTAGTCAGAGGAAGGGAGCATCGACTCTGGGTTCCTTCTGAGCGATCAGAAGAAGGGAGAGTGATCTCTGGGTTCCCCTCTGTAGGTTCAGAGGAAGAGAGGTCTTCGACCTCTGGTTGTGTGAGCTGCAGGGCGTAGTTCACACAGTTTCCCTCCAACGTTTTGGAGGAAGGGAGGACAGGGTCCTCTGGTCACAACGTGAGTAGTGGTTTTCTGATCTAGCGGGGTGCTAGATCAGGGGTTGAGGGTTTTGCCTCCCTTGTGTTAAGCTGTGTGTCAGCATTCTATCATAGACTGAGTCTGCTTCTTGCAATTGCAAGGGAAGCCTCACTCTAGTTGGAGTGAGGGGTGGACGTAGGAAGACTGGTGTTTGGCCGAACCACCTTAAAATCTTGGTGCAGTGTGTTTGCTTGTGGTGTGGATTTAATTGCTTCTCATTTTTCCTAGGCATTAATGATGCGCTTCTAAATTCTGTAAAGCTCCCTGCTAGGTGTTTGTAGCAAGTCTCATTTGATCACTCATAGTGTGTTTGAGCTTGGTTAAAGGTCTACTCGGCTATTTGGTTTAGTTCTTATGCTCATAGATTGGTCGAGTGCGAAGTGTTTGAGTGACGTCCTGATCGAGTAGTACTAACAACTGTCTTCCATTACACTGGGATTTGATTGAGCTAATTTTGATTCTTACTTGAGCCTTTTTTTGTTCATGATTTCTTATCTTCAAATCGGCTAAAGTTTCACAGAGAGTCCATTCACCCCCCCTCTGGATCTCTCAGTGGACATATCTCCTTCTATCTTTTAGTTTCAGCACATCACGCAGTATCAGAGCTTCCTATCACTCCCTTTCTTCTTCCTCTCTCGGAGGTGGACGCTTGTAGCACACTTCTGAGAACTCGATCGCTAGAAGGCCAGGGGGTGGCAGATGGAGTCCGGAGGTCGGCTTGCTTGGGCTTCGCTTGCTCTTATCGCAGCCTTGTGAGGGCACGGATGAAGGTTCTCTAATGATTGGAGGCTGCTCACCTTTGTCCTTGTACAAGTTCGCACAAGCTACCAGAAGGGCTTCGACGCTAGCTCGTGCTTCGTGCGTGAGGCTTTCACTTGCAGTCAATGGGGCAGGGGGCAGATGGGGAGAGCTCGCACCTCACCCTGGTGGTCCAATGCACAGGGAGCTCTTCTAGATGTGGAGCTGCCATGTGGTTGGACTGGTGCTCGCTTGATCACAGCCCCGGGAGGTGAAGCTATCGTGTGCGCCATTCACGTGCTCGCCAGACCAGGGTGCCAGGGACTCTGCCAGAGTTGATTCTCCAATGTGGGTGACCTCACGCCTTGTTCTAGTGGTCCAGTGCGCAGGGGCCTCTTCTGCAGGTGGAGCTGCTGCATGGCCGCATGTGTGCTCACCGGACCACACCGTCGGGGGCCCTGTCGAAGGTGGGGTGCTGGGGTTGCCATTGTGTGTGTGCCAGGAGGGAGAGAAACGGGGTCGGTCAAGTGTGAGAGCGGTCGAGTGAGAGGGAGCGGTCGAGCAAGAGGGAGCTCATGGGAGAGAGTGGCCGAGTGAGAGGAAGCTCGGGGGAGAGTGTGGTTGAGTGGGAGGGAGCTCGGGGTAGAGTGTGGTCGAGCGAGAGGGAGCTCGAGGAGAGAGTGGTCGAGCGAGAGGAAGCTCAGGGGAGAGTGTGGTCGAGTGGCTCTTCTTTTGTTGGCCTGTTGCGAAGAAGGCCTTGGCCTCTCTTCACTTCGTTAGTTTTTGTTGTTTTGTTCTTTTCTTTTTCTCATACGCATATGTAAGGTTTCAACCAGAATGCGCAGCGAAAATCATCGAAACCTTAGATTGCATATCATTGTCGGTTTCTCAAAATTGAACAAGATCAGTAATCCTACGGTATAAAAAATGATTCTTTACCTTTGTGGGGTTGAGAGTCTCCCAAAATCTCGAAGACGAACGAGTGGAAGATCCCGGAGTCGCGAGTCGTTCAAGCGTCCGGCCTCTAGACGTATCCACATGAGCAGTGGAAGCAGACGGGATCTCCTCCATGATCTCCACGCGTCGACCCGATCTCAACACCACCATCCACCAGGGAAGGAGAGAGAGACAGAGGGAGGTGCGCCCCTAGTGTGCTCCCCGGCACGCTTACCCCGAACCCTTCGCTGCCAAGAAAAGCTTTGACAAAAGAAAGAAAATTCAAGTTGCACAAGGCTGCGTCGACCTCTTGTTCAAAGCAGTGTCGACTCCCTCTCTCAAAAATAAAGAATAGTCAAGGCAATTTCATCAGTTGCGTCGACCCCAGAGTGAGGCAACGTCAACTCCATTGTTCACAAAAGAAGAAAAAGCCCAAAGCATTATCAAGGCTGCGTCGACCTCATGGTCTCAATACTTCGACTCCAGGATGCATTTCCAGCAAATAGTAAAGTAGTCTCATTAATTATGTTGACCTCACCATAGGTTGCGTCGATGCAACCAAGCTCGATAGCTGGCATGTAAAATGAAAGAGTTGACTCATGGTGTCGACCCCTTCATGCAAAGGCTCTGTGGCGCCTGCTACATCGACCACGTAGCTACACTATGTCGACTCCGTCATGCACAGAAGGAAGAAAAGACAAGCATCCGCTGTTGGATGCGTCGACCTTGTTCTCTCAGGGCATCGACGCAAGGGCTTTCCAGAGAGTGTTATAAATGCATTTTTTAAAGGATGCGTTGATGCACCATGCATGATGCATCGACTCCATGAAGTCTAGCTTCTCAGCAGTTCAAAGATTAATGAAGCTGTGTCGACACAATGACCTTGCTGCATCGACGCATTAGAAGTTTTTTCCTATAAAATTATCAAATCTGCAACATTATCTAAGATTTTCCAGAGACTAAAAAACTCTGATGTAAACCTCCAAAAACACACCTTTCGAGGTTTGGAAAAGTCTCCAAGGATAGAGATCCTACCCTTCTATAATAAGGGAGTCGGTACACCTTTTTGGAGGAAACTTTTTTAGGCATCTAATTTGGGAAAATGTCAACTTTTCTGTACTTTGCCTTTTTGCTCATAGCCAATCAAGTTTTAGTCTTTGAAGAGTACCTAGGATAGAGATTTGCCCTTTCTGTCCTAAGCCAATGAGGAGGCAATTTTGGTAGAGCTCCTTATCCAAGAAACATCATCTCGTTCCAACAATTCCAATGGGAGGATCTTGGAGGGAAGCTTGTTTTGGCTCTACTCTACTGCCATGCGATCAATCACATGAAGATCTACTGGAGGGAAAAGTCTCATCACTTATAGTGAGGCCTCACCCTAAAGGTCTCCAGGAAAGTTGTAATCTTTGTTATCTTCCTCTTTGACCAAATGAGACAACCGGCGCCCTTAAACCATTGAGCATAGGAAACTGAATTACAATCCCCTCAAGGTGAGAGTAGGATCCATCCCTCGAGCCTAGGTCAGAGCACGAGAAGAGGGCAGTGTCCCTGCATGCATACAAGAGGGATTCCAAAATCCCTAATGATTATCTCCCTAAAAAAAGCAAAAAAATGAATGATGATAAATCAAAGTCAAAAGCCTGATCATGACCATGCCTAATTCCAATAAACGAAACCCCTCAAAAGAAAAAAAACCATATCATGCAAAAGGGGCAATGAAAAGTAAGCCCTCGAGGCTTGGTCCAAAGCCGCCCTAAAGGGGAGAGCGGAGTAGGGCCCATGTTAGCTTGCCAGGTTAATAGTTTTGTAGGTCCTCTCAAGAGGTTTGTCTCCCATTTTCTTCCTTCTCCCCCCAAAGATGGAGGCTCAGCGGTGGTCCAGAAGGGTGAATCCCGCTAACGCCTACAACCTTGTTTTGACAAAACACACATATGGTTGTCCACTATGAAAAGTAAAAGCCATCGCCGCAAAGGAGTCTCAATCTTTCTGGCTGGTAAAGTCCTCTATCTACCACCTTGATGCTCTCTTATTTTAACCTCGGGCTTAGACTAATGTAAGCACGTCACCTATGGGTGCGAAGACATCTGATTTTGGGTCAACGTCACACGGTTGGTCGTTAGGGTACCAGGGTGTTCCACTATATACCATATAGAGTTGTGAGGAAATGGACCCGGGTTGGGCAAGTCTTATGCCTCGAATGATTTTTGGGTGTATCCCTATGGTCGGAAGCAACTGGGAGCCTAAGCATGGCATGACCACATTATCATCAGGATAAGACTTAACCGGTGGGACTATCATTTGAGGAGTCTAGAGGCCCAAATCAACCCAGACGTGAGCTCAGGATACCTGGGAGGTAATCTATAAAAATCCCGTCTCCATGTAGGTCAGGTGCCATATGGGTGGTCACCAGGCATTCCAAAAAAAAATTCAAAAGAAAACGAAAAATCTAAAAAAATCGGTGTATTCAAATCCCCCAAAAATTGAAAATTCATAACTAACTTACACACAACTACCCAAATAGTGAAGTTATGGTAAAAGGGAAGAATCTACCTTCCGATTTGATATGCCTAGATATGAAGGAGTATGGTGTCATACTAGGTGTCGATTGGCTATCTACACATAAGCAATTATAGATTGCCAAAATGGCAAAGTGACCTTTAGGGGTTTTCCAGAGTTGGTTTACACTAGTCCTCAGAGTCAAAACAAGTCATCTCTCATTTTGGCTCTGCGAAACCAAAAGCTTATAAGGAAAGGATGCATGGCCTTTCTTGCTCCTATATCCATGAAGGAGTCTAAGGAGTCAAAGCTAGAAGACATTTGCGTAGTTCGAGATTTCCCCGATGTGTTTTCGGAGGATCTGCCTGGTCTACCCATAGAAAGGGAGGTGTCATTCACCATTGAACTTATCCCTGGTGTTGGTGCTGTCTCTAAGGCACCCTATAGAATGTCCCCCGCTGAACTTAAGGAGCTCAAGGAGCAACTGATGAAACTTTTAAAGAAGGAATTTATTAGACTGAGTACTTTCCTGTGGGGAGCACCTGTTTTGTTTGTCAAGAAGAAGGATAGATCCATGAGGCTATGCATAGACTAGCGACAACTCAATCAACTAACTATCAAGAACAAGTATCCATTGTCGAGAATCGATGAGTTGTTTGATCAAATATCGAGAGCTAAATATTTCTCGAAGATTGATCTTAGATCAAGTTACCATCAACTGAGGATCAAGGATGAGGATATTCATAAGACTGCATTTCGAAGCAAGTATGGGCACTATGAATTTACTGTTATGTCTTTTGGACTAACAAATGTCCCTACAACCTTTATGCAGTTAATGAATAGCATATTCAGGCCTCATCTAGATCAGTTCATTGTGATTTTCATTGATGATATTTTGATATATTCAAAGTTCGAGGAAGATCATAAAGTGCACTTGAGGATTGCATTATAGATATTAAGGGACAACCAACTCTATGCCAAATTAAGCAAGTGCGATTTCTGGCTTGAGGAGGTATCATTCTTGGGGCATGTGATTTCAAAGAATGAGATTTCTTTGGATCCAACAAAAGTCGAGGCTATGAACAATAGGGAAAGACCTAACAAAACTACCAAAATCCGTAGCTTCTTGGGTCTAGCTAGATATATTGCAGTGAATGTTTTGTTACTTAGCCAATTGGGTTGTTATTGTCATTGAGCTTAAGTTTTTTTTAAGGGGATTTATTCCCCCCCTTGAATGTCAGCCTTGCACCCATATATTCCAACAACTGGTATCAGAGCGGGTTATTGGTTCATCAGATCCAACGATTCGTAGTAGATCCTGCAGCTTCTTTGGTGCATTTCTGAGCTTGCATAGTTGTTGCATTGAATTGTTTGTTGATTATATCCATGGCCTATCCACCGATTTTTGATGGTACTAATTTCAACTTGTGGCTTAACAACTTGCGTATGTTTGTCAAGTCTGTTGATCTTGATCTGTGGAAGCTCATTACACACGGTCCACACAGACTACCAAAGAATAAGTCCAAATGGACTGACATTCATATATCTATGTATGGTAAAAATGAAAGAGCTCTGGAATTGATGAAAGCAGCTACTGACAAGGCTTTTTACTCTTGTCTCAATGATTACATGTCAGCTAAAGATATTCTGGACAAGCTAAAGCTAGCCCACAAGAGAGGCGAAGACAGATGCATGGTGGCTGACAACAATGATCAAAGCAGCAATCAAAATGAAGAGAAGGACAATGATTAGGTAAATCCTTTTGAGAACTTTTCTCTAGATGATTGGCAAGATGCCTATGCTGTTTTGATAGAAACAAATGAGAAATTGGGAAAAGAAAATAAAACATTAAAAAAGAAACTAAATGATGCTGTCAATTCTGGATCTGAAAATAATAAAGACTGGAAAGACTTGCAATTGAAAAATGATTGTCTTAAGAAACAATTGAAAAGTCTGGTCAATGTAAGTTCAGAATTAGAAGCTTTAAAGTGTGAAGATAAAAATCTCAGAAATTAGATTGAGAAAACTAAAAATGAATACACAAAAAATCTTGCATGCAATAAATGTTCTTCTGTGAAAGAGATAAATGAATCACTCCATTTTGATCTTGAATGGTACAATGATCTAGTTGCCTCATTAAGAGAAGAAAATAAAGAATTACTTGACAAGAAAATTGAACTTGAACGAATAGAGGAAGAGTTGAATGACAAAATAAATTCAACAAAAATTGATAAAAGCTCTGTTGAAGAAATTAGAAATCAAAAATCAGTAAATGTGAAATTGAAGGTAGGAGGACTGGTCAAGTTTGGAGGGAAGAATAAAGGTAGAATAATTGGTACAGGAACCATTAGTAAGTTTCCCTCAAACGTTGTTGAAAAAGTTTTACTTGTTGAAGGTCTCAAGCATAATTTGTTAAGCATTAGTCAACTGTGTGACAAAGGTCACAAAGTTATTTTTGATAATCATGCATGAAAGATTTTTGAAATAAATTCTAATAAAGTCAAATTTGTAGGGTCTACATAGTAGACTTGACTGAAAACTCTGCATCAAATTTGTGTCTGTCTGCCAACCTAGATAATAATGCTTTTAATTGGCATAGAAGGTTAGGCCATGCTAGTTACAACACCTTAAATAAACTGGTCAAGTATGATCTAGTTAGAGGCTTACCCAAAATTAATAAATTCTAAGAAAATTCAAAAATATGTGATGCGTGTGCATTGGGGAAACAAACGAGAAAATCTTTTAAACTCAGAACTGAACCACTATCTTCCAGGCCACTGGAATTTTTGCACATGGACCTATTTAGCCCCTCTAGAACTCAGAGTTTCAATGGTAAATGTTTTAGATATGTGATTGTGGATGATTATACCAGATTTGCATGAATATTTTTCTTGGCTCATAAAAATGATACATTTCATGAATTCAAACTTTTCTTTAACAAAATAAAACAAGAGAGTAAGAACAAAATTTACATAATCCAATCTGATCATGGGGGCGAATTTGAAAATTCAATGTTTTATGATTTTTGTGACAACGAGGGATTGGCTCATAAATTCTCTTCTCCCAAGACCCTAGAGCAAAGTGGAATAGTGGAGAGAAGAAACATGACTATTGTGGAGATGGAAAGGACAATGTTCATTGAAAGTCAACTACCACGAAGATTTTGGGTAGAAGCCGCAAATACTGCCTGTTATACAATTAACAGGGCTATGGTAAGACCCATTCATAAGAAAATCTTATATGAGCTTCTGAAAGGTAAGAAACCAAACTTGACTTACTTCAGAATTTTTGGTTCTAAATGTTTCATTCATAATAATAATAAAAAGGACCTAAACAAATTGGAAGCCAAGAGTAGCCTAGGAATTTTTCTAGGATATTCTGAATCATCAAGGGCTTACCGGGCCTTTAACATTACTGATCAAATAGAATACTTAACTGTGAGGCTACAGTAAGCATTTGTAATTCACCGTGTAACTATAAATTTTTCTTATAATTTGATAACCACATTATTAACTGGTGAATACTACCTTATGTATGCACGAAAATTACTGAAAAATATGAAGATTCTAATCATGTATACTTTAAAATTTTTTGATACTTGATTGCATGGATAAAAATTTTTAAACGTGCTATAGTTATTAATTTACTAAAATAAACACGCAAGTGTGGTATAATTAAAACCATGCATACGACTAATGTCTATAATTTGTCTCTCGAAATAGAAAATCTAACATGTTATTTAGTGTTGATTTGGCTTGAGAGATTGCCTATCTTTGGGGGGTTGGTGATGATGAATACGAAGTCAGGGATGCAAAGAAAATAACTCACGAGAAAACCCTTAAGCCTTAGTGCAGCTTGTGCTCACATCCACTGCCACCTCACTGCACTACGATAAGGAAGAAGATGGGAGAAGCAATCAGCAGGCTTGTTCTTCACGTACGAAAGCAGCAACGGCAGCAAGTTCACTTCGTGGATGTGAAAGACGCACGAACGGTGGCAGCAGCAATAGGTTTTCTACAAACTCGATGGAGGTTGGTTTTATAGGAATGAGGGGGTCGAATACTACAAAGGAAGGGTTTAATTACTTGCCATGCATTACAATTCTACCTACTAATTTAACAGCCGCCAGCCGTTTTTAATTTTAAACAAAAGAACCCTAAAGCAATGGTGGTCGAACGTGAGGGGGAAAAATACTGAGCCACAAGCTGATTTGTTTGTACTTTTTTTTCCCTTGGAGGCCACCTCTCGTAGGCACTTGCTCCCATTTAAGCCCATATACATTTATATGTAGTCATATAACCTAAGCCCATGCTTAAAGATATTGGTTTAGTGGTTCATGTTTATAACTTCAGTCTATTAAAACCTTAAGGCTCTATATGCAACTTGGGCTTTTGTCTTTTTTTTAAGTATTTATGGGTGTTCAAAGCCCACCGTTTATTATTAAGGCCCATCGTTATTTTTAAAGCCCATTGAGTATAAATTTTTAGCTTAATATTATTGGGTTGGGTTTTTTCTTATTACAAATTCACATGGGTTAAGCCTTAAACCTTTATTAAGACTCACTAATTGATCCGGGCGCTTTCCAAAGGATCGCGCACGCGGATGCTTTCCGCGCCGGCTTCCTCGGCAGGGTAATCGTTACCGCCCGGAAACAGGGCGTCACCGATAAACAGCATATGGTCTATGGGTATCTTTAGCACATCGCGTAATTTGCGGATGCCATAGGCTTTATCAATGCCGGGACGAGTGATGTCGATCGAGGTCGAGCCGCCGATCTGGGCGGAGAAGCCTGGAATGAGGGGATCGAGAATGGCCTTGAGCCTTTTACGTTTTTCCATGTTTGGGTCCCAGGCTGTCTTGGCGTCGAGTGGCGCGTCCTGGCCGAGCGCCGACAAGGTAACCTGACCGCCACGATCCTCAATCAGTTCGCCCCAGGTCTTCGCGGGGCGCAAACCTGATTTGTCCAATGCTGTATTGAGCGCGCCAATGACCTTGGCTTTCTCGTCGGGCGTGAAATCCTCGGCATAGAGCAGGCTCCACTGTCCGGCCTTATGCTGATAAAACTTGGTGCCGCAGGTCGGCAGCAGGGACAGGTTGTCCAGCCGGTCGTCATCCGCCAGTTTCGGCAGGATCTGCTTTTCAAACTGCGGCCACGCGCCGCCCGAAATGATGGCCACCTTGACGACGCCCATTAATCGGCTCAGCCAGCCGGCCATGTCGGCGTCCAGCGGGGATTTGCTGGCGGCCAGGGTGCCATCAAGATCGAACACAACGAGGTCTTTCACGGGGACACCGCTGGCTGTGGCATGGCGATTTCGAGCACTGTCGCCATGCCGGTTGGCCGAAAGCGGCAGACACCGATAATGGCGGGCAGGAGGATGACAGCACCACGTGTCATGCCATAGTCTTCGCCGTCATGTTCGACATGTCCGGCGCCGTCGATGCAGACCAGAATCCGGGCCTCGCTATCGGCGCCCACATCGAACGGCGCTTCGCCTTGCAGGCGCCACAGCCGGAAATGTGTGTTGTCGAAGTATTTCTCACGCCGTACGGGTGCGGTGGTTTCGACAGCGGGCCGGATTGGTCCGACGCGTCCCTGGCCGAAATCGACGCAGGCCAGCGCCTGATCGATCTGCAGGTCGCGCGGTTTTCCGGTTTTGCTGTCGATGTGATCCCAATCATAAAGCCGGTAGGTTACATCGCTGTTTTCTCCCTACTTATTTATCTGCATAACTTTCGTGCTACTGTTACATGTTTTTGCCTTGCGATTTAATAACTATTGGACCTTCTTTTGTGATCATTTACTTTAAATTGCAATATGATAACTGTATGTCTCCATTTTCCTAAATGGAAGATAAACTTTATATAAACTCTGTCTTTAGTTGCATCTATCTTTAGAAGCTGTGCTCATGACTGCTGGTTGTTTATGCAATTATCAGGATGAAAATGGCAACAAAATGGTTAATGAGTATGTAAGGGAATGTAAAATTGGTTCTGGGAGCTATGGCAAAGTGGTTCTTTACAGAAGTATGAAGGATGGGAAGCAGTACGCAATCAAGGTTTTTCACAAGTCTCATTTGATGAAGTTGCGAGTGGCGCCATCTGAGACCGCTATGTCTGATGTTTTAAGGGAGGTCCGTCCTTTAATATTTCTTGCTATTTATGGACTGATGTATTTGCATCTGTAGCTGGGATTAGCATTAGGCTATATTTGTCATCTGATGTTCTAAGGGAGGTGTGCACTTTAGTATTTCTTACCATTTCTGGACTGATATATTGGCATGTGTAGCTGGGATTAACATTAAGTTAATGAAGAAAAGCTGAAGGCATCGTACTGATTCCTTTTTTATCCCCTTTTTCATTTAGTTATTATTATTATCCATTAGTTATTGGTTAATTCATGAGGATCAAACCAATGGAAGCGAGCGAGTGAGGGATGTGTGGTGGTACTGGAGAGAAGGTACTTGTGTGTAGTCAATAGAAGGAAAGGAGGGGCAGCAACCAAACATTTCCATTGTTGCTCTGTGGTTGGAAGTCTTGAAATGTTGGTGGCTTGGAATGGTGCGTGGCTCTAGAGTGGAAAGGGTTGACTTGGGAGAGGAGTAAGGTTTATGGTAATAGATAGGAGAAAAGGATTAACAATTAGCAGTCATGATCTTCTCAACAAGATTGTGTCTCTATGTGGTTTAACAATGTAAGATGAGGATGATTTAGCGGTCTTCTGTGATGGTCACTTTGTTACTGCACTCACCACATATACTACCATTTTTTATTTTGTAGATAATTATACTAAAAACTAACTTTGACATTCTATTGGTTCGACGCATCTTACTAGAAAGTTCAAGACATTTAAATGCAAGTTCTTGTGTTATTACATGTTATCAGTTGGCACAGGCCACAGATTTTTGCATGAGTAGTTTTCTCTTTGTCTCGCCAAATTCACTTCATACAGTGACAGTTGATTTTATAGGGTACTTGGTATGTCATTCAAGTCTTAAGAAAACCTGGTACAACCTTTTTACAAACAGTATAACTAATTAACTGTTCAATCATTTCTCTTGATGTTGAGTCATTGCATATCAGGAACTCATGTATGTTAGGTAATGCTTCTATATATATTTTTTAAATTTCCCTTTTGTGACCAGCTTCTTGTCCTGTTTATAGTAGCTAATTACTGAAAGGGGAAGATTCACTATGCTGTTTATCTACAGGTCTCCATCATGAAGATGTTGGACCATCCCAATATAGTCAATCTCATTGAGGTGATTGATGATCCAAACACAGATCACTTTTACATGGGTATTTATCAACACCTTTTCTTTCGTCTGTTAGCTATAAAATACTATCAGGGAATTAGCTCAAATTCCATGTAAAAGAATTGGCATTTAGCTAAGCTTGTTATTCCTTTTGCCTCCCCTTATCTTCACATGCAGTTTTAGAATATGTTGAAGGTAAGTGGGTTTGTGAGGGTGCTGGTCCACCTGGTGGTATAGGGGAAAGTACTTCCAGACGTTACTTGCGAGACATTGTTGCGGGCCTTATGTACCTCCATGCTCATAATATCGTTCACGGGGACATAAAACCTGATAATCTCTTGGTGACAAGTGGTGGCAATGTGAAAATAGCAGATTTCAGTGTAAGCCAGGTTTTTGAGGATGATAATGATGAACTTCGGAGATCCCCTGGCACACCTGTGTTCACCGCACCAGAGTGTTGCTTAGGTGAGAGTTGTACAAAGTAAAGCCCTGAAAATTTCTGGTCAAGTCTTCCTAGCGATGATTGCTATCGTACTGTGTATGCCTTCTATGCAGGTCTAACCTACCATGGTAAAGCAGCTGACACGTGGGCTGTTGGAGTAACCTTGTACTGTATGGTGTTGGGCCAATATCCATTTCTTGGTGAAACATTGCAGGACACGTACGACAAGGTGCAGTTTGCTCTGTTGCTGCTGCTGCAGTAAAACAGCCTTCCTCTTTTTGCTGCTAACTGTAACTGGAACTCTATTGTGCTCTTAATGACTGTGGCACACTTTTCCCCAGATTGTTCGTAACTCCTTGTCTATTCCTGAGGGCATGGACCCACTCTTGAGAAACCTACTGGAAGGGCTTCTACTCAAAGGCCAGTACATCATCTCATTATCACCATTTGTGTGGTTCTCCTTGTCATTGTTTTTCTCATCTGACAAAGATGTTCTTGACAGATCCAAAACAGCGGATGACCTTGCAAGCTGTCGCGGAGCATCCATGGGTTGTTGGAGAAGAAGGCCCCGTTACCGAATTTCTATGTCGGTGCAAGCGTAACAGCATCGGCCCAAAGGAGTCGTAACCAGACATGGGAAGGATGCTGACCTTACTCTACCAAGCAGCTGTAGTTCTTTGACAGTTAGCTTATCTGTGGAGACTCTCACTGCGATTCATAGGCCGGGAGTAGACGAGGGAGATGCTGTGTAAAAGAAAATGGGGGTTTGAGTGATTCGCGTGTGGTGGGGGCATTTTGTTTTGGCATTCTGTGCGTAGCCTGTTCTCCCCCTTCCTCTGAGTTTGAAAGCTGTTGGATGTATTGGGTTTGAGAAAGAACATGGTTCTGTCACGTATACAAGTCTTGAGAATGTAGAGCATGCATGCTTTCTAATTTATGGTCGGACTAAAGATTATAATCTAGCGGTTCTTCCCGAAAGCTGTCGAATTGCTGCTGCTGTCGAATCGGCATATTGATGTCTATAATCTCTTAGCGGGGAACGACAACGTCTTTTGAGAGTGGAACGGCAGAAAAACGTCTCAAATCAATGGAAAGTAATAATTATTGGTTGTGACGCTCTAAAGGTTTTTGTTTGGTGGGGACATCATCCCAGGTTTGGACTCTGGACAACCCCTCGAATGGGGAAAATGGCATTAAGTAGCTCATCTCAGGTGCAGTGGATTTTTTTATTTTGAAAATTTTGACATCCGACGGCTCAATACATCCCCCCCCAAAAAAATGCAGTGTGTAAATAGTAAAAAGTTATCGTTCACAGAGACTATTTTTTTAAAACTAAAGGGCTAGTCCCATCTCACAAAATTTTCGCTAAAGGAGATCCTAATCCCAAAGCATAAATATGGGGTTCATATCCAACTACTGACAATGAACTGGCTGGAGTTTTATATTGAAAGGTAAGAAAGGGAGTCTGATAACTGGATACGAGAATTGACGTCATGTCAAATGCAATTGTCATTGGGCGCGTTTGGAACTGAGATGGCCTTCGCACCTTCTTGAAAAAATCAGTCTTCCGTATTATACGCACGGTGCAGAGAAATTGTAAAATCCCGAGAAACAAGTCTCAGATAATTTTTTATTAAAAAAATCAGTCTTCCATACTGTGCTCATAATGTCATAGAATTTGTAATCATTTAAAATACTGAGAAGTAAATCTCGTTAGTTTTGAGAGATCCGAAGAACGCGACATTTTTGTGCTTGAGTTCTTTCTTCTGCGAAAAATCATCTCCTCACATAAACTAAGACATTGCTGTGTTACTTGATAAAGATAAAAATTTGCTAAACACGCCCTTAATCCACCAATCAAACATTCATCCTGCTCCCACTGGGGCAGAGATTTTCAAGCTGAAGTATGGTCATGGTCCTAAGGGTGAGTCCAAGATTTGTCGACTCGCTGAGTCATACCAGATCGAGATCCTTCTGATCCGATACAATATAGTCAAGTCTCATCCGACTCGACCCTCTCTCTCTCTCTCTCTCTGTGTGTGTGTGTGACTCAACCTAACTCGACCGATCTTAGAGGTGATCCACAGTGTATCAAATTTTTTCAAATACGATACGATACACCCGAGTCGACCCGAGTCGACAAACCATGGGTGAGACTACCCATCTGCATCAAATGGACCATACAATTGCCTGTTCCATCAACTGAGGTGTGCAAAGACGTTAACGAAGAGTAGTAAATTGGTCGAGAGCCGTGGGGACATTTACTTATCGCCCACCTATTTTCCAAAAGAACGTGATAATAATTGGACAGCAGTCTACCCAACACCTGCAATATGTTCCATAGCGTCACCCAACAATAATATAACTGGAACTCTGCAACACAACATCCAACACTGAGACGGGGAGCTTTGACAGATTTTTGAATGCAAGAAGAGGCTCAAAAGAACAGACACTTCTCAGAAGTTGCCTGAAGTGAGACGAGGGAGCAAAGATTTGGCACTAAAATCAGCGGCAGCATCGCGCCGTCGCCGACCACCATCGCCCCCGCGTTGGTCACGGTCGGGGTCTGATCGAACAGGAAGTTCGCCGCGTCCAAGGACGAGACCGACACGCCCAACAACGTGATCGACTGGCCGCCTCCCAAGGTAAGCAAGGCGTTGCCAGCGGCGTCCGAACCCAGATCGGCCTGCAGATCGGCGAAGCTCGAAAGCCCCGCGTATCCGATCAGGTCGATCGTGTCGTGCGCGACGTCGAAGTTGTGGACGACATCGGCGCCGATCGGCTGGGAGAAGACGAAGGTGTCGGCCTGGGTCGATCCGGTCAGGGTGTCGTCGCCGGACCAGGCGAAGATGGGATTGGAGGCGGCAAAAGCCTCGACGTTGTCCAGGACCGCCATCGTCCCGGTTGTTCCGTCCGCCTGGGTCCAGCTCAAGGAGACGTTGAGCACCGCCGCGCCGCTGTAGGCGCTTGGCGTCGTGATCGTGAGATCGCCGATGTGATCGGTGGTGATCGTCCAGGAGCCGTCGGCGAGCTGGGTCCCGCCATCCAGGCTCCAGCCGGCCGGAACGTTGGCGACAGCGACGGTGACGGGCAGCCCGTTGTCGACAAGGCCGTCGAGGGCCAGGTTGATCGGCTCCCCGGCGACGCCCGCGGGCTTCGCCACCGATATCGACACGGAATGAGGGATGCTGTTGTTGACGCCGTCGCTCGCCACGATGGTGACCGTGCGAGTCCCCGTGCTGTGCTGGCCGCCCTTGGTGTCGGCATACAGGATCCCATCGAGGATGGTCTGATAGGTCGAAACGCTAGCGGTTCCGGAGATGGAGAGCACACCGGTGCCGCTGTTCCAGAGCACGCTCAGGCCGGTCGCCGCAGCCGTCGCTGCCGAGTTCAGCGACAGGATTTCCTTTATATTGCTGGGGGTATCGTCCTGCTGGCCGGTCAAGGTGGCCGTTAGCGAAGCCAGATTCGCAGAGTCGCTGTCGATGATAGTTCCCGATGGAGCGATCAGCGCTGGGGTCGTGCCCGAGGGGTAGCTGAGGGTTGCATTGTTGCCCGATCCGCCGCCGTTGAGGTCGACCACGGGCGGACTGCCGGCGCCGGTGACCGTGATCCCCGCCGTGTCGGTGTCGCTCAGCGGGCCGCCCGGGGGGGGGGCATAAGAAGCAAAGATTATACCCCGTCCCGGAAGGCGTAAGAAGCAAAGACTCTGCCCCGCTCTGGGGGCATATGAAGGGGAATACGCCCCCGCCTTGAGGGGTAGAAGAAGCAGAATCTACCCCACTCTGGGGGCATACGAAGAGAAACACATCTCGCCCTAGGGGACATACAAAGAAAGAAAGTATACCCCGCTCCAGGGGCATGTGAAGAAAACACGCCCCGCTCTGGGGGCACGTGAAGAAAGAAACACACTCCGCCCTTGGCGCATAAGAAGCAGAAGAACCTACCCCGAACTGGGGGCATAAGACGCAAGAATTACACCCCACCTTGGGGGCATCAGAAGCATCAATACACCCTGACTTAGGGGCATTTGAAGAAGCTACATCCCACCCGGGGGCATACTGAAGAAGAAGAAATATATCCCGCCCGAGGGCATGAAAGCCATAAAGAACACACCCCGGCCTAGGGGCATTTGAAGAAGAAACATGCACCCCACAGGGGGGGCACAGAAGCCATGAAGAATACACCCCACCTTAGGGGCACAAGAAGTAAAACATACCCCCACCATGGGGGCATAAGAAGCAAAAGATACACCCCGTGCCGGGGACATATGAAGAGAGATCACCCCGCCTGAAGGGGTGAAAGAAGCAGAATCTATCCCGCTCTAGGGGCATAAGAAGTAAAAGATACACCCCGTGCCGGGGGCATATGAAGAGGAACGCACCCCGGCCTGAGGGGCGCAAGAAGCTGAAGAACTCACCCCGACCTGGGGGCACACAAATGAAGAATTCACCTCGCCCTGGGGGCATACAAAGAAAGAAATACACTCCGCCCGGGGTGCATAAGAAGCAAGACACACCCCGACTCGGGGGACACAGGAGACAAATGATACACCCCGACTCAGGGGTATTTGAGGAAGAATCTATCCCACCATGGGGGCATAAGAAACAAGAAACTTCACCCCAACTTGGGGGCACGTGAAATAATAATACACCCAGACTCAGGGGTATCAGAAGAGAAATTCACTCCACCTCAAGGGCACAAGAGGTAAAACATACCCCACCCTGGGGGCATATGAAGTCAAGAATTACACCTCACCTTGGGGGCATAAGAAGCAAAGTTACGCCCCCTCGGTCGACTGACCGAAAATTTTGGTCGACTGAACCCTTCAAAGCCACAAACTTTGACTTTGTTTTCTCCAATGTAGGCAAAGCATCTCTTGTGGACTTTTGAGTCCCAAAGCCCCCAAATTTGCCAGGAAATGTGGATCTATGTCTTGGCATGTCGTTGACCCACCCAAGTGTTATAAAAATACCTCTTTGGGCCAAGAAACCCTAATCATCAAGAGGATCAAAGGGGAGGTTATCAAGTGAAGAGGGTGAGCTGCTGCAAGAACCAGAAGCACTGCATGAACAGTACTCTGTCCAGCCACTTTTCATCAACATCCAAGCATTTGAAGATCATGTTGAAGCCAATCAAGAGGAGATCAAGTGGAGTAGCAACATCAGCCCAAGATTTGCATTATTCACTAAGGGGGAGTCTAGATTTGAAGTTTTTATTTCTGTTTCCTCTTCTAAATTGCTTTGAGCTTCAAGTGTGTTTTTCCTTCTAAAACTGTGAACATCAAGTGTGTGGTCAGATTGCGAAGTGTGCACATCTGTGTTGTGTGTGGTAAGATTGTGCGGTGTGCACATCTGAGTGTGTTCAGTTTGCTACAACTTGCAACATGTGCATCTGTGAGCTGCATTTTGAGCAATGTGTTCTGGGGTTCATCCTCGTGTTTGTATCTATATGTGGATCTATTCAGGTCTATTTGTTTATGCGTGGTTTCATTTAGATTTGTTTGTGCATGGATCTCTTCAGATCTGCATGTGTGTGTGGATCTATCCAGATCTAGGTGTTCATGTGTGTAGAGTGCCACGTCTGTTGCAGCGTGTGTGTGTGTGCTATTGATCTAGTCATTGGATCATGTTGGAGACTCCGTCTCCCTGTGTGTGTTGGGGTGAGTCCCCGTGTGTGTGTGCAGACGTCATCCTCTGTGTGTGTGTTGGAGGTTGGCTCTGTGTGCATGGGGGGATTTATCCCCGTACTGATTTACCAATAGTGAAGTCTCATTTAGTTGAGTGAGGGGTGGATGTAGGGAGTCCATCGTGGTCTCGAACCACCTTAAAAATCACCTTGTCCACATCTGAATGTTTGTGTAATTGTCCATTTCCTCTATTTCCATTCACAGAATTAATTTGATACTATCACACACTCAATCTAATTAAATTAGCCATCTCATAAAATTACCAAAAAATTTGTGCACGTTTCCCACATCCCCCTCTTTCACCCAAATTAATTTCATCATCCAGATCTACCATTTTTCCCTCGGTCAAAAGTCATTCTCAGGTAGATCCCAATCTGTCATGTCTGTTTTGTAATCCAAGCCAGCAAAGTTACAGGAGCACAGAGTTTTTCATTTCCAATCCTATTGCTGGATGGTTGTGGAAATTATATATGCCGTAGCTCTTCCAGTCTACTTTCCAACGGTGCCAATTTTGTTCCGATCCGCCTCCGTATCTGAGCACAACAATTAGTTTCGTCGGGTCGCGTAGATCTGTCCAGCCACAGGGTTGCGGGACAGGTCTGGGATCTAAAATCCCTGTCGGTCCTTCGGCTCTGATTCAGCCACCGCCGACTTCAGAAATCGAAGAGGGACCTCCCACCAACGTCTCAGCCAACCGCCGTGGCCAGAAGTCGACCAGAAGCCACTGTCCCACGTGCTGAACATGCTTGCTATCCAGCAGGGCAGAACCGTATCGATCCGGATCAGCAGACCATCTCCGTCCGAGAAGCCCTCGGGTTTCCCGCCCGTCAACCCAAGATCGACGCTCCTGGTTTGTTGTTGTAGCCCTTTACCTCCTATGTGGAGTAGGCCATAAAATTCATTGCTGTAATTATTTACATTTACTATACTGGGAGTTACGATTCTTGACCGGGATTGTCTTCCCCACGTCCGGAGCATGGAGGTACGTTTTCGCTCCTTTTGTTTGACATTTGCTTAGTTCGTATATGTTTGAATGCCGCTGCTTGAGTGATCAATATTTAGCTCGTTATCATTCTTGATCAATGCTGCGAGAGAGCGAGTGTGACCTGTCCCGTGACTCAATCTGAGCACGTGAGAAAAGCCGACCACTCTTGACTCACTGTCGATTTCTCAATCGCGTAGATCCACATGTTTCCCTCGCAAGGGACGATTGTGAGCTCGTACTTCTTGTTGGAGGCATGTTTGCCTCTTCTGGAACTCTTTAGGTGCCGAGTTGTTCTTGTCGTCGCTGGTCGCGTCATCTAATGAGTCACGTCGTCACCTAGAGTCTCAGGTTCGCATCCAATCGGTACCGAGTCGCATCCCGTCCCTCATCAAATTGGTATATAAGAATAAATACATGCACTTTATTTTTATGGATCAATTTTGTTGGGCCATCCATACCCAGTCCCATGGGAGGCGGAGGAACTTCATTAGCGGGGTTTCACCCCTACATTTATTTCATCCTTTTGAATTTTCTGATTATCCCGTCGGGCCATAGGGATCTGCCTCCTATTGTGGCATGTTCTCTGATGATCTCACTAGGGGAACAATGAACAAACTACCTTATGGGGAATAGTGCCCCATCTCTCGGCCCCTTTGATTGACTCTCGGGTTGTTATATGCCCACATTACGGACTCCGTCTCAGCACTCTGTGGATGGATATCCTATGTGTCCTTTGGCATATCCCGGAGCAAGGCCAATTAGCCAACCCTGCTGTGTGATAGAGGCCTGAGACAGACTATCTCATGACCCTCTGTCCACCCTACAATGGAGATACGATAATACTATTATGAAGTTTTCTTTTAATGGTCACATGGTCTCCTCTTAGACCCTCTATGAATGAACTTTTTTCCCCTTGATGGCTCACCCAGAAAGCTTTCCTAGAGCCTCCAAAGCCCTAATTAAAATCTCAAAGCCCCGTCATAGAACCCTAAGCATTCTCGGTGCCCAAAACCTTTGATCGGCCCAACCCTCCTCACCAAAAAACCCCAAATCGGCCCAAGACACACTCAATCAGTGCCACTTTCATGGTCTCGGCACCGGGATGGCTCCTCGGTATGCCAAAGGCCTTCTTTACTACATTGGCCGCCGATCCTAGGCCTCCGCCTATAGCCCCAGCCCTTTTGGCACGCCAATGACCCCCTCTCTCTCTTTGGCACGCTGATGGCTCCCTCTACCTCCAGCCATCTCAGCGGCTGACTTCCTCTAACTGTCGAGCCTTCTATCAACTAGTCGCCGACCTATTTTAAACTCGTTGATCCTGTAACCACACGACCTTGTAAGAAACCCAACTCTTCCAGTGATCGGAATCAACCCTAGTGAGCCTTAAACTCAATCTAAAATTAGCAAATCTACCCTTATTAGCCTCTGTGCCGACCTTTGCCATCTCGGGGAAAGAACCGTAGTCCTTCATTTGAGTCTATGGGAGGTAAATTAATAGGGTTTTACCCTTACATTCTACTGATCAATCCGTGATGTTTCTTCAGGCCTGCCGACATCGCCGCTGCCATCCGCGCCCGCGCTGTCGTTAAGGGGGCTGGCCAGTCATGACAGCCTTGAACGAACAGGCTTTGGAAGCCGCCTACCAGAATTTCCAAACCGTCACTGGCGAGCATCTAGACGAGCACGTCCAAGAGGCCGTTCAGGATGCCATCCGCGCCTATATGGCGGCGCTAGACCCTGCGCCAATTGACGAACCTCACAGGCAAAGGTTCAAGAGCGGCGTGCGAGCGGCAATTCAATGGCTGCACCACCGCGCGACCCACGATATGAACGATCCGCATGCGAAGGCCATCCTGAATTCGGCGGCCTTCAATCTCGGCGTCGATCTCGCGCAGAACAGAGTCAAACCCCGCCAAGCAGGAGGCCACCATGGAGCTTGATGCACTGGTGGAGCGGCTGAAAGCATTGAGCGGGCCGGATAGGGAAGTCGATGCGGAGCTAGACGCATACCTCTTCGGCGGTCGCCCATCCCACACCTTCACGGAAGACTGCGGGGGTGCGCGACTTAGACGAAGCTACGGTCCAGGAACTGTTTTTCTCAACCCAGACCCTAACGACAACGGCGGACACGTCCTGTTGCGGCACCACCGAACGCCTGGATTATACACCGCCTCTCTCGATGCCGCAGTAGCGCTGGTAGAGCGCAAGCTGCCGGGTGCGTATCGGGCATCCGGGAAAACGGCAGCATATCCCGGCATGATTCCGGGAAGCCCAGCGGAGAAGTTCTTCGCGCGCGTCGGAAGTTGGGGGGAGCCGGTTAGGAGCTACCACGACCACGAGCCGGTTGCCATAGTCCTAGCCCTTCTCCTCGCTCTCTCGGGAGGCAAGCATGGCTGACATTGATGCACTGGTGGCGGAACTGCGGGGATGGCTAAAGACGAGCGGCCCCGAGCGACACGAGGTTTTCGAATGGCACCTTCCTGCCCTTCTCGACGCCCTCGAATCAGAGCGCTCCGCACGGGTAAGGCTGGAGGAGGCGCTGATCCTCAACCCTCGCGCTGCACGAATTGCTGAGCTTCCCGACTTCATGGCCGCGCTGTCCGGGTGGGGGTGCGATGACCCAAACGAACAGGCGGCGGCCATCACGGATTTCCTCAATTCCCTGGTTGGACTCCGCGAATACCCGGCGAGTTGTCGACTGTACATTACAAAGATCCGCACTAACGCAGGAAGTAAGGGTGTAGCCCTAATTACAAGAAATTGTAGGATAGAACTACAAATAACAAGACTTTTTTGTTTCTCGCAAACCCAGAGAGAACATTTCCGTAATTCCCTCATCAATGGGCGGAGCTACATAATTCAGTCATCCCGGGAGGTAGAAACTTACAAATATGGCCCATTGAGGGGCCTAATTGCAAAAGTACCCCTTAGCGACATAAACACAAGACCCGGGTACTTACCCCTCACAGGTCAAGACAAACGAACAAAGTCCTCCGTGTGTAGTAGATCTTAGTCCCTAGATTTCCTCTCTGTGTCTCGAGTGTGGACCCCTGGGATCTATTTATAGAAGGTACGGAACCCACCTTGACAAAACCAAGAGGATTTGCCTCAATTCTGACAAAAGAATGGGTTTCAGCCCCAATTCTGACAAGGTGGGGTGGCCCAACCCTTTTTTTCTCCCATTTTTTCTTTTTTTTTAACACGGACCCCGAAGGGGTCGACTGGCCCGCAGGACCCATCGGGGTCAAATGACCCCACGGGGGTCAAGTTGACCCCGTTGGGGTCTAGCGGGGTCAACCGGCCCCGCGCAGGGTCAGTTGACTCCACGGGGTGGGCGGAACCCACTGGGGGCCAGCGGGGTCATTTGACCCCCGGAGTAGCCTTTTGGCCCCTTTCTACGCCTTTTCTCCCGTTTTCGTCGCCCTTGGTCAAGGAAAAGTTGTTGTTCAACGCTTACTGCTCCCCGAGTCCCACTCTTCGCCGCGTGGCAGCAATACGTCGGTGGAGACTCGCGCGGGAGCGAAGGATTGTCCGTTTGTTGTTTGGTCGTGCGCCGCTTGCTTGGAGAGGAATCTTTGCATCCGTCCGTGCCGGGTGATACACTTGCTCGGCTACTTTGACAGGTGTGCATGCATGTCTTCCTCTTAATTTTCTTTGATGCGACGCCGTTTGTGATTGTATGATTGGGTCGATAGACCCTAAATTGTGGAGGTACTTCGCGGTCCGACGATGTTGGCACTATGCCGTATTTTCCATCTGTTGTCATGAGACAAATCTCTCGAAATATTTTGAGATAATTACGGGTGCAACAAATGCCCCCCACGGGAAGAGAAAAAGGGTTACAGCCCCAAAGAGAGATTCTATCAAGGGGGTAGAACAACCGCCAATCTCCCACCCCACACCACATAACAAAAGGAAAATTTACATGGTGCATTGTTTCCCCCTGGTAATCTAAAAAAAAGAGGTGATTGCTGACAAGATATCCCTCTGACTGTGAAGTGCCAGTCCATCAAGCAGTTAATGCAGCTCTGGATAATAGTAGACAGGTGCTTGAACTCCTCTCTAAAAATTCTATTATTTCTTTCCCGCCATATGGCTCAGAGCATGGCTGCGAAGCACATACCCCATAGGTCCTCTTCTGATAGCATTAAGCAGCCTCCATTCTGTACACCACTCTTCCAAGTGATTCTTCATTTGCCATTGAACCTTGGACGTCATAAAAAAACTAAGCCCAGACCGTCCGAATGATCCCACAGGTGAAGAACAGGTGGTCCAAGCTTTCTGGGTAGCAGCCACAAAAAATGCATAATGTCCTGACACCAGGTTTGAATTTATGGACTCTATCAGCAGCGGAGATTCTCCTCCATGCCAATTTCCAGAAGAAGATTCTGATTTTGATGGGAAGTTTGACATCCCACACTTGCTTATACCATGGAACACTCCATCCTCCTTGCAGCAGAATAATAGTTGCAGACCTGGCGGAAAATTTCCCTGATCTCTCCCATTTCCAAACCGTTGAATCTCTAGATTCTGGAGATAATTTCTGATTGTCTAGCAGGTAGGAAAACTGCAAGTACTCTTGCCACTCAAGTTCATTGAAATTTCTTCTAAACTGGATTCTCCATCCCAGATTGTCCTGTAGCTGTGACCAGACCTCAAACACCTTGACTCCCGGCCTGCTTGCAAGAGCACATAGATTGGGGAAGGATTCTTTAAGGGGAGTGCTCAACAGCCAGGGGTCTTCCCAGAAACTAGACTTCTTACCATCCCTTAGACAAATGAGAGAGGGACATTTGTAGAAGTCCCTAAACCTCATTATGTTTCTCCAAATACTACACAAGTGATGGCTGATAGGTAATTCAGAGAACCATTCATCCCCACCTCCCAAATACTTGTTCACAATTATAGATTTCCATAAAGATGACTCATATGTGTCAGCTTTCCACAACCATTTCAAGAGCAAGACTTCTTGTGATTCTAATTATTTGCATTCCTTTACTCGCTCTCTTACTCATGTTCCATGTTTAGTTACGTTTCTTGGCATAGCACAGTAACTTTATCCAAAATGTTAATTAATTAAAGTTACCTGGTATAGAGATACAAATCTTACTGAGCGTTTTGCTCACCCTGCGTTTTCGATTAACATTGCAGGTAGTTCTGATGATGAACCCCAAACACATGTGGATGGGCAAGAGTGAACGAGGGACAAGTTCATCTTAGTTACCTAGGTTTATGAGTGTTGCTCTTCCTAGAATTATGTACTTGGAAGTTGTATTATGTCTCTTAAGGCATAATGTTGTTGTAAAACTTTATTTTGATAAAATAAAAGTATCCCCTTTCCATTATCTCCCTTTATGATCGGACCTCCAATTATACATGCTCTGATCGGCATGAGTGTTATGACTCATCACTCCTCAATATTCCGCGTTAGGGCGTGACATGTCGACTCATAGGTTCACATCTACACTGGAACTCCTTACAAGGCAGCGTCGACTCCAGCAACATCATGTTCTTGAGAAGCGTTGACTCAAGATGGGCTCCTGAAGTAGACTCAAGCATATATAATCAAGAGAGTCGATGCAAGTGTCTCAAGGTGTCAACACAAATTCAGATCCAATCTAGCCATAGGGAATACTCCACGGCTGCATCGACCCCACTTCATCATTGCGTTGACACAACATGGGCTCCAACATCTATTAGATGAGCAACACCCCTCAGTTGTGTCCATATCATTCTTATAGTAGGTCGACACAGGGCCGCTTCACAGAAACCACCTCGGATGCATCTTCAAAGGATGCGTCGACACACCCTCCTAGCTGCGTTGACGCACAATGACTTAGCTCGCAACAGTCCAAGTGGAAAGCTAGATGGGTTGACCCCACTCCTTCACTGCGTCAAGGCACAATCACCTTGGTTCCCAGCAGGTCATGAATACTAGAAACTACGTCGACACAGGGCACTAGGTCCGTCGACGCACATGAAGACTTTCTTATCTGATTGAAGCCCGTTCGTTCAAACATGTAACATCTTCAAAAGTGAACGATAGAAGCTCTAAAAATGGGTGATTCAAGGTCTGAAACAAAGGTCCTAGGATAGAGAACTATCCTTTTCATCATGAGATAGTCAGAATAACTTTTTGAGAGAAGGATCTGTTAGATAGTGTAATACCCTGGATCCTTAATGGGTCTTCTCGGATCTTTATTAGATCTTTCGGATCCTTTTTGGAGGGTTTCGGATCGCTTTTGTAGGTCCTGAGTTGAGTTTTACGATCCGTGTGGGTTTTTCTCTCATACTAGTTACGGAACCCTGCGGTGAGTTTATTTCTTAGTTCATCGACTCGTGGACGTGACAGTTACGATGTACTCTTCACGAGGATCATTTTGACTATTTTTACATATTTTTCAGAATTAGTGAATTTTTGACGCAAATATCAGAATTTCAAAAATTAGGAAAATTTCCTAATTTTCCTTATATTTAACCCACCTCACCCTCTCTCCTCCCTCATTTCTCACCTCTCCTTCTCTCTCTCTCGTTCTCTCTCCTCTCTGGGTCACTCGATGCGGGGTGCACACCGTTGCGGAGCTGGCCGAGGCGAGGACGCAATGGAGTGATCGGGACGTGGGATAGAGCGGCGATTTGAGCGTGCCGTGGCGCGATCCCTCGGTGGATTCCGAGAAGGCGTCGCTCGTGTTCCAGGTAGTTTTCGATGTGGATTAGTCACTTCGGCACACGATTTCTTTGGTGGAGCTAGGGAGATGGACCACCTACCTTTCCTACACCTTCCCTAGTGGTTTCACACTTTACGGTACGAGAACGAGTGAATTTAGGCTCGTTGTGATTTTTGAGAGTTTGTAGGCTTCACCAAAAAATGGTGACAATTTTCGAAACGGTTAGTACCGTTCGAGTCCCTAGAACGTCTACGCTCCATTGATACTAATTTCGTGTCGAATGGCGGTCTATTGGGGACGGTAGGAGGTCGGGAACCTTGTTAACCCCATTTGGGTGATTTCTTTAGAATCGCCTATTTCTTGCAATTCGTGCGTCATTTTGACTCCGGTCGGAGTCTATGTGATTGCCATGGAGGTTGTGGCTGTATCCCCTTCGTATTGGCAAAGGCCACGATCAGACAAACCCCTAGGTTTGCATGCCGTGACACTTGAACGGTCGCACCAGAGACTGTTCATGTGTATGGGTAGCTATCTTTGGACCGTTTATCTTGTTTCGGTCTTAGGTTGAGTGGTCAGTCAATAGACCGATCTAGGGCTTGAGCAGCCAAGAGTGGTCCACCCATCCTCTGTGAGTGGCTGGTCATCAGCCGTTCATCCTTCCCGTTGGGTTGAGCAACCAGGTTCTGCCTGCTTATCCCAGTTGACCTTTGGTCAATAGCTTTGTGTCAGTTCAGACAGGCGGTTTGGTCAAAGCCATTCTAACCAACACTGTAGTAGGTCGGTTGGCTTGAGTGGCTAGTCCTTAACCGCTCATGCCTTTGGGCGGCCCATCCCTAACCGCCTATTTGTTTTAGTGTGTAGGGGTCTATTCCCTTGAGCGGCTGGCCGCCAACCACTCATCCCCCTTGAATGGTCCATTCTAGATCGTTTATCCCCTTTGAATGGTCCATTCTAGACCATTCATCCCCATTGAGTGGTCCATTGTAGACCATTCTTCTTCCCTTGAGTGGTCCGATCCAGGCCGCTCATCCCCATGAGTAGCCCAGTGTTGACCGCCCATGTTGCTATGTTCGTGTGTTGTCTGTTGGCCATGATGGCCTGTGCTGGGTCCATCTATCTTAGGCTTGTGTCCTAGGGTGGTGTTTATATGTCGGTGGTGCACTGGATTGGTCGGTTGAAGGTTGACTAAGTGTGGTCTGTTCTCGGACTACCGCAGTTTTCCTAACGACTCAGTCTAGGACTACCATTATGTGGAATGTCGTTTCCCTACGTCTTGGTTTCCATTCATCTTAGCTTGACCTTGTGGTTTGCCTGTTGTCCCGTGGATGTTTCTCGATGTCCTATGAGGGCTAAAACCATGATGTGAGGTAGCCTGGAGTGTTCGTGCAGTGAGTAGTATTCTGTACTGCTTTTATTGTCATTGTCTAGTTCGGGTCTACCCGGTGTGACCCAGTGGTTGACAAGTGACCTTATATGTGTCTCAATGGTTCTGTATAGTTCGAGACAATGTTCTGGATGCCGTGAGGTATCATCTTACCTCGATGTGTGTGTCCAATCGTGTTGAGGGTTCTCGGTGTTCCCTCAGGTCTCCGTGAGTCGTTTCTTGTGGCGAGTCATTTTCTCTAGCTTAAGATTAGACCGATTGGCGGCTTATATAAATCATTTTCTGTGCATATGTAGCCTAGAAGGATAAACCTGTCCTTTTTATATAGTAACCTGATCATGCACTATTCTGCACCAGTCAGCATATAAGTATGTTTAGCCCACTTAAACTATTGGAAGCATGCATGATATGATAAAGTATCATACTAGTATTTGTAAAATGAGTTTGAATGCAAATACGATGTGAATGTTATGAATGGAAGCAGCAGCATTTTGTAAGGTAGGACTTCGGTCCCTTCTGCGGGATGACGATACGTAACGCCGCGGAAGTAAAAGATCCCTGGGGACAGCAATACGTAACGCCCTGGTTTAAAATCCTTTGATTCAGTCTTTGGTCCCTTTGTGGGGCGGCCTTTATGGGATGGCGATACGTAACGCCACTAGGCTACAAGAATCTAGGTGGGAGTTCACTCTCAGGTCTACGCAGTACTCTTTCGTTTGTTTGTTTGTGTGTAGGCCTCCTGTGTTTGCGACAGCTGCTCGGTTCCATGAATAATGAAAATGTGATAATGTGTAATTGCTTATTCACCATGATTTTTGTGCATGCATGGGTACCTTATATGTTAGTTAAAGAATGCATATTTTCCCGATATGAGTTATTTTAAGTAGATGTTAATGAATGGATTATGCTATTACTATCATTAGAATTATATGAATAATTTGCTTATATAGATGCAAGTTAACCCCAGTTTGTTTAGGCTACCTACTGAGCATCACACTCACCCCCTTTGTGACACACGTTTTCAGGAGACATAGAGAAGGAGGTTAAGGAGGCGGCTGCAGCTGAGGAGTAGTGCTAGTTCATAATTCATCTAGGTATGCTATGGATGAATGTCTCTCTTATATATATGGTTATGGGGTGGTGAGCCTATGTGGACTCATGTTCGATCTAGAACAATGTAACTATACTCTTTTTGGAAGTTATGAATGGTTGAAATGCTAATTACATTTCGTGTAATTATGGTTTCTCTCTCTCTCATGTGAATGTATGCATATTTATGTATTGTGCTTCCGCGATACGTGTGAAGTAATGCTTCAGGGTTTGATAAAGGAAAGAAAATAATATGCCCAAAAATTAGGATCGGATCCCTGGGCGTTACAGAGTGGTATCAGAGCATGAGTGACAAACCATCTTAATGAAGGCGGCCCAGACCGGATCGCTATCTCATTCCAAACACGAGCTTGTGAGGAGCGTAAAAATCTCAAATTTTTCCCAACCTAATCACCATGGATCGAAGCTATCCAATGAAGAATCATGTCTAGGACTCTTAGGGATCGATCTTAACCTCAAACAGGACTCCTAGATTGATCTAATCCTCAGCCCTAGGCCAAACCCCATAAATAGGGCCCAAGTTCGACCTACGCGAACCCTAATTTTGGAGCACATGGATCGAAGGTAAGGAGATGTTATCTCAAGTTAGTGCTTTAGAGGATTTTATTCTCCTTAGTTTTGTCTAATATCCCTCCAAATCTCGTACTAGGAAACCTAGCAGTCGAGGATTTAGAGCACCTGCAAGTTGCTGGTTCTCTGCAAACCACATCGGAACAAGTGTGTCCGTCTGGGAAAGACCAGAGGATTAGTAGCTCTATCTCCTTATCCTGTAGTCCTAAATTGGGGTTTCCATGCAGGACGTGCAGGAACTAGGACCTCCTTCTAGTCACAAATTCGAAGTTTAGAGAGCAAACCGGAGATAGGTTATCTCACGAATGACTCAAATATCAAGTTAGGAGTAAAAGTCCTTTGATTCCATGAGATTTCATGCTTCCTACATATCTTATTTTATGTTTCATCATGACTGCGCATTTCACCTATTTTTGCATGCATACCCTTGCACCCTAAAAGAAAAGATGACAATTTTTACTTAATTCATGCCCAGTCATGCATCTTAGTTGTTCTAAACGTATTAGCATGCCTTACCCTTCTATTCTTCATAAGTTTCATGCATAAATTCTCCTAGAATTAGCCCTGTACCTCGATTTTTACTTCTGTCTGCTACAGATAGAAGGCGGCCATGAAGAGACCGCGTATTTCAGAAGGCGGCCCCACAATAGACCGCCACTTAATAGTAGCATCCCTTCCTGGACCATATTATTCTTTCTGTTTTCTGAGTTCTATTAACCCCAACCAGAACACAGAATAGCCCCTATAAATATATAAGCTAAGGTAATTAGGTCTTATTCCCAGTTATGAGCTTCTATCCATAGTTTTGATTATATTGAGCACCGACCATGATAGATTGCATGTCTTACAAGTTTCATAAGTTTATTTTAATCGTATCAAATAGCACGAAAGTAGGATGAGAGTGAATATAAATTACACCTTCAATAAGCTCTCCTTCCTTTGTTGTTTCATCTTATAATATGGCATTTAATCTAGCCTATCATTTATGTCCTCCTTTGTTCCTCATGTTTGGCAGTTCTTTCATTAAAGGATAGTCAGGCATACAGTACTCCCGACTTCCACATTTGAGACATGCGCCCAAGCACTTCCAACATTCTTCGACCGCATGACCGAATTTATCACAAAACGAGCAAGCCGCCATGACTTGCTTATCCTTGTCTTCCTTGACCTTCTTATTCTGGCATTCATCCTTGTCGTTTTCATTCCGGGATCTCTTCTTGCTATCCCGAGAATTATAAGTAATGCTGAATTTTTTCAACTTCTTACCTCGCCGATTAGACCTTCGGCTCGGCTCTTCCACTTTACCCTTGAGTTTATCGACCTTCTCCAAGGTCCTTTCACATAGGTGTGCCCGTTGGACCATCTCCGCATAGGTTTAAATATTCTGCGGGTCAAGTTGCTGGATAAAAATAGGACGTAATCCATCCATAAAGTGATTTGCTTTCAGAAGATCGGTGCTCGCTAGGTGCTGAGCATAGGGTGCTAGGCAAGAGAACTGTAACTCATATTCTGCCACTGACATCATCCCCTGATATAGTGACGCAAATTCGGCTGCCTTCCTCTCCTTGACATACTCGAAGAAGTATTTGGCTCGAAAGAGAGTCAAAAATTCATCCCATGTGTGTGGTGCGTCTGCAGGCAGTGCTGGAATAGACTTGCACCAGGTACGGGCATCCTTATTTAGCTGAAACGTAGCAAGATGAACCTTTTCTTGGTCGGCACACTGTATGACCTCAAATATATGGTTCATTTCATCGATCCAGTTTTCTGCCTCATCGAGATTAGAAGAACCCGAGAACCGCGGAGGATTTAAGCTCCAGAAATTACGATGCAGGTCGCCAACTCCTACCCTAGCACCGGCTTGTGCCATATTTTGCAAAGCTTGGGTGAGTCCCGTAACAGTTTGTTGCATTCCTCCCCAATCAACATGATGAGCCATTGTGAGATTAAGGTACCTGCGAAAGAAATAGATTTATTAACTCTAATGAAATTAGTAGAACTAACCTTAGAAATATCTTCTCTCTCAATCTCCCATTTGCTCTGATTCATCTTCTCCTTTTCAATCCTCTCGCCATCTTCTCCAAAAATCTTCTCATTCTTGTCCTTCTTTCTCCCCGGGACCTCCCAATTATCTCAGATTTATACCATCATTTCAATGTCCTTTCTCTTTGGGACACCCAGAACTCCCCTTCCCCTCAAACTCCACAAATCACTCACCTAATTCATCCGCCTCTCAGGGGGGTTCGGACTCTTTTTCTCCCATTCTCTAGGATTCTCCCCTAAACTTATGTTCTGTCATTCTTCATTTTTTCCCCGATCATGGTCTCCGCTTGTTCTCATGTTACTTTCAGGGATTTAGTCCCCCATAACCCTCTCTGCTTCCGGTGTCTTCTGTAGACCTTCATGTCCTTAGGGTTTCATGCCCTAGCAAGGGAGCTCAAGTCCTGCCTCTTTTCCTTTTATCCTTCTTTGTCTTTGTCAGGTCTAATCATCACTCTATCATGTTGATCTACCTCCAACTTTCGTCCTATCCTTTATCCTGCAAGCTGTCAAGATAAGAAATGCAAGCGCAAGGGGCAATACACTGACTGCTTCAGGATCACAAATCACCTTCACCAAGGGATGTAAGGTATGGTTTAATTGCGCAAGAATGTATCTTAAATTTTCATATTACTCATTTCCACACATGAGCACATGAGTGAGGTTTTCAACATGTCAACGAGTGCTAGCTAAAAAAAAACCTAAAAATCATAGACTGGCATGGTACATGGGCCGCGAAACTCGAAAAATCAAACTCTCCAATTCATTATTCACCCTTGGTAATTTAACCATGGGTCAATACTCACATACACGACACGCTTAGCTCCTAAACTCAAACAGCACAAAATCTAAGGAAAGTTAAAATTGACCTAAAAGTGTAAGACATTACCCGTTCTCTTCTCTTCGGTTCACGAGGGGGGAGTGAGGCCTTGGGTTAGACAATCAAACCTACTAGCACCCTAATAGGTGGAAGTCACGGCCCAAAAGGGAACAAATATGTCAAAGCCTGAGTACAATTAGGTCATTATTTGAAAAGAAAAAGTAAAAAAAATCAAACAAAAAAAACATGTCAAGAGGATAAAGTCCCCGAAGGAAAAACTCAGGTCGTAAGCATGCGGTGACTTCCCTGAGTTCTTGGTATCTGTAAATCGATGATATCGATTTATCAGTATCCGAATCTCCGGGGTCGTTACAACTAGGGACCTATCAATTAGAAAGGGATGCTCGGGCATGGTGGGGATCCGTGGAAGCAATCTTGCCCAATGAACAAGTAACATGGGTTGAATTTTTAGAACACTTTAATGAGAAGTATTTCTCGAAAAGAATTTGCGAGAAGAAGGCTATAGAGTTCGTAGCATTGAAACAACGTAGTCTGTTAGTAGCAGAGTACGAATCAAAGTTTTCTAGATTGGCCCAGTACACATCACATTTAGTTTGTACTGAGAAAATGAGAGCGAGAAGATTCATGAATGGCTTGAAGGTGGAGCTCATTCCTCAGTTGGCTCCACTGGAGATTCAAACTTATACAGAGATGATTAGAAAGGCACAAATCCTGGCAAATGCTATGGATATGATGGAACGAGTCAAAGGAAAGATCGCCAAGAAGGAGCAAGTGAATGGATCAAGAATTTGGAACCCCTGAATGGCAAAAAGAGGTCTGATGGAGGTAATGGTTTCCGCTTGGACAAGAAACCTCGGAATGATGAACAACAAATTGCTCCGGCCAAGGAGAAGTGCGAGCATTACAAGAAAGGGAGGCACAATTTGGATGAGTGTTGATATAAACTCGGGAAGTGCATTCGTTGCGAAAGTGTAGATCATAAAATTACTCATTGTCCACTCTTAAAGGAAGAAGCGCCGCAAGCATTAGAAGGTAACTCTATAAACCTATCTCATCCATAATTGCATGAATCAGATATGGTAATCTTAGTAGTTAGAATGAATACATGTTTTGGATATGGTGATTTTACCCCACTATTATGGAAAGAAATCATGTGAATTTGGGGACCAAATTCTTTTAAGTGAGGGAGGGTGTAGCACCCCAAAAATTTAAAAAGAATAAATATTAATATTAGTCATAAAATAAATATGAAAATAAAATTTTGATGATAGAAATAGCCTAAATAGATATTGGGCCTAAATATTAATCAGAAGGCTATGAATAATTCCTTCAAAAGGATTAAAGACCCAACCATAAAGCTAAAACCCAAACAAGGCACAAATAAATCATTGAGTAAAGAGTCATAGGATCGAACCTGTTTGTGCCACACGGGGGTTAAAGACCATAGAATTTTCCTAACAAGGTCACTCTCCTGAATCTGCTTACCCAGAGACTTCAGGCTACTGGTAATCTGTAAGAGCCTAGCATACATCCCTGATATGGTCTCTTCGAGTTTCATTTTAAACAATTCATAGTCAGAGGTTAGCATGTTTACCCTCGTGGCTCGCACTTGTGATGTACCTTCATAGATCAATTGGAGCTCATCCCACATTTTCTTGACTGTCTTGCATGCTGAGATTCTAGAATACTCCTTTGGGTGGACAACACACTGCATGATATTCATTGCAGTCTAGTTCACAGTTGATACTTGGATCTGCTCCCTGGTCCAGGTGCTTTCATCTTCAGGAAGCTCGAATGGATCGATGGTGATGACCCTCCAGAGTTCATGACTCTGTGCACGTAGAAATACCTCCATCCAGTTCTTCCAATATAGATAGTTAGTTCTATCGAAGAATGGAGGCCTATTAATGGAGTGCCCTTCAGCTATGAAGCTGCGAGGAGCATTGGTTCCAGGTCTACTCTGGTCGTTAGACCACATGATGAGTGACCTGCTCTGATACCAATTGATAAGTAAGATGATAGATATAGAAGGGGGGGTTGAATATGCCTATCCCAAAAAAAATTAGCAAACGATTTCCCACGATTAAATCATATGACAATGGGAACAGCAAGATCACACACATAAGCAGACGATAGAGTTTTGTAAGGTGTACCAATCAAATAACCAAACACATAGTTGATGAGAACCCTTGACGTAGTAAGCAATTTATAAAGATTCAAGATACTGCGAAGTTAATCTACTGGCTGCACCTTGGTGTGCTTGCATTCACCGTCACCAGTACTTGCCGGAGGTTCGATCAAGAGATCTCCTCAAGCAAGGGGCAGCCTTCCAGATAGACGTGACCTATCCTTTCGACAGCACCTTTTGATATACAAGTTAGGTGCTGCAACACGCTCTGAGTGCCTAGCAGACTAACTGGCAAAGAAAACAGTATGGCCGAGCAGATGGATTTACAAGATTAGCTATGCAAATTCAGACAAGTAATTTAAATGAGTAAACCATCAATTGAGAGACAAGCAATTTTTATAGTGGTTCGGCCAGATCCAGGATTTGACTACAGATGGCGATCTCGCCGAGCTCGCGCGCGTGCGCGATGCGTGCAGCGAAGTCCTTGTCCTCTGCGAGCCAGGCGTACACCGTTCGCCACGAAGGCATGTGCTCATCGCGACAAATTGCGCGCAACGGTTCGCCTTCGGAGATGCGCTGCACGATCTCCTCTGCGATCTCCGGGGTGCGCAACTGCGAGCTGGTCATCGCGCCCTCGCCTTCGGCATCCAGTACGGCCTCGGTCGGAAGATGCCTTCGGTATCCTCGACGCCCGCGAGAAGTTCGCCGGACCGGATGCTCCCGGTCGTTTGGGTGGCGACGCCCACCTCCTTCACGCGAGCCACAGGCTGCCCACGGCGTCCGCCGTTGCACCACCACTGCACGCACGACTTGCTCACGCCCATCTTCTCGGCGATCTGCGCAAGGCTGAAACCGTCCTCGCGCAACTGCAGCGCCAGGTCCACTTCGTGGTCGGAGCATTCAGCCATGGGGTTGCTCTCGCCGATGCGGTTGCCGCGTTCGTTGAGCTTCACGCGCTCGGGCCCGAACCAGCGCGTGGCCTCAGGCGCCAGCAGCGCGTGCAACCGCTGGCGGGCCTTCGCGATGGTGGCCTGCTCCACGCGCGGAGAGGACCAGACCTGCGCACCGCAGGAGAGGTTGCGCGCCTGCAGCACGAGCGCGGCGCGCAGCCGCGGCGGCACCTTGCCGACCAGCGCATCGAAGTCCCGCAGCAGCGAGTCGTCCGGCCGCGTGGCAGCCTGGGCCCAGCGGTGCCAGCGGGCCAGCAAATCGTTCAGCAGTGGCTCGAGATCGCGGTTCATGGCGTGACATTCCCCCGAATGTGGTGGCGTGATGCCGTTTCGCGTGTACGGCTGCCGTGGTCGTTGTCTTGCGAAAAATCGCAAGTTCCTTCGCCGGTTCGTGTCGCCGGTCTTGTCGTAGAAATTTGCAGGTTCTCTTGAACCCCACCCCACTTGATCCCACACCACCCACACCCCCTACGGGGGTGGTGTGGGCGTGTGGGGTTGCGGCCCCCACATGTGGCCCACACGTGGGGTCGTGTGGGACGTGTGGGCGCAGCTTTTTGCGCGTTGCTGCGTGCCACAAAGCAGTGTGTCTAACATCCCAACAAGTGTGCACATGTTACTAAAACCTCACTGCCCGCCTGCCCGGCGTAGAGTTGATCGAGGGCGACCTCGCCGAGACCGATCGCCTGGCGTCGACTGTGCTCGACCTTGCGCCTGATGCCATCTTCAATCTCGGCGGGCTCACGTCCGTCGCGCAGTCGTGGAAGCAGCCGGGCCTGACCGCTCAGGTCACCGGATTCTCGGCGGCAGTGCTCCTCGATGCCGCGCTGAACCTGAAGGCGGCTCGCGGCACCGAAGTGCACTTTGTGCAGGCAACGAGCGCCGAGATCTTCGGCTCGCCGATGGTCTCACCGCAAACCGAATCGACACCGATCCTTCCCATCAACCCCTACGGCGCGGCAAAGGCCTACGCTCACTTCCTGGTCGGCTCGTATCGGCAACTGGGACTAGCGGCGTCGAGCTGCATTCTCTACAACCATGAGTCGCCGCGCAGGCCCGAGACATTCGTGACTCGCAAGATCACCCGTGCCGTCGCGCGTATCTCGCTCGGGCTGCAGGACAAACTCGTTCTCGGCTCGCTGGATGTTCGCCGCGACTGGGGTTGGGCGCCGGACTACGCGCGCGCGATTGCGCTCATGGCCGAGGCTCCCGCAGATGACTACATCGTCGCAACCGGCGAATCGCACTCCATTGGGGAGTTCGTTGCCGCAGCATTCGCCTGTGTCGGAGTCGACGACTGGCGCCCTCTGGTCGAGCAGGACGAGGCGTTTATGAGACCCCAGGATGCAACGGAGCTGTCGGGAGACTCGACCAAGATCAGGTCGGCGCTCGGGTGGGCACCGACGGTTACTTTCGACGAGATCGTTGCGGCAATGGTCCTCGGTGATCGGGACCAGGAAATGAGCGCGCGGCCAGACGAGGATGCGCAGTGATGCCGAACCTCGCGACCACTCCGAAACCAACGCCAACGGCCGACCGGTCCTGGACCACCCTCGACCGCGCCACTTTCGCCGGCAAGCCCGGCGAGGGGCGGCCCGGCTGGTTGATCGAGCTTCCCGATCGCATAGTGATGATCACCTGCGTGCTGTTCATCGTCGCTGCTCTGCTCGGTGCATTCCGAGTGATGTTCTGGTGGGATTTCCTTCTCGTCGGAGCGCTCGCGGTCTTCGGTATCTGGCGATTCTTGCCGCAGACGGTCGCGCGAGACGAAATATGACAAGTTTCAAAATTTACCTCTTCTTCGTCATTTTGGGTCATAAAGTAAAGATTTGCCATAGCATCACTCTGCTCATCACTGGAGGATGGGGAGTCTTCATCATTCAAGATAGTGACTATGGCATTTTTCATCTTCTCGCATTCTTTTTACTTTTGTATTTCTTGTTCAACTTTGGACACTCACTTTTCATGTGGCCCGTCTTCTTTAGATATCTCCCCCTTAGGAGATGTCCTCTTGTAGTTCCTTGAGCCACGAACCATGTTCTTGTGCATGAACTTTCTCATATGTCTTGCAATTATGTTGATTTCATCTTCTTCTTTCTTGTCACAATCACTATCATCCCTTGAGTTAGAGGAAGATGAGAATTGCGTTGAACGCAATAGACTTCTTCTTCTTGGGTTCGTCATCCTGTAATCTCAAGATATTAATTTCATATGTCATCAATAATCCGATTAGCTTATCTAAAGATAGGGTAGACAAATCTTTGGCCTCTTCAATGACCATGACTTTAGTACTCTATGTGGCAAGAAGTGAGCGTACGATTTTCTTTACTAGACCAACATTGTTGTACGTTTTATCAAATGATTTCAAACTGTTTACAATGTCACCAAACCTGGTAAATATTTCATTGATGATTTCATCTGGATTCATTTTGAACAATTCATACATAAGCATATGCAGATTTATTTTCGTCTCCTTCACTTGAGAGGTCCCTTCATATGTAACGTACAGCCTATCCCAAATTTTCTTAGCAGAGTTACAGATAGAAATTTGATTAAATATATTTACGTCAAGTACACAATGCAAAATATTTATAGCTTTAACGTTTAAGGAGAGTTTTCAAAAATCATCATCTTTCCACTCCTCTTCTTTTGCTTTAGGAACATGTGATCATTTCTTAACCACCCTCCACATTTCATAATCCATTGTTTGTATGAAAATTCTCATGCGATTTTTTCAATAACTATAATTGGATGCATTGAGTAATAGAGGTCAGATGGAAGATTGACCCTTAATAAAGAGAAATGAAGCACTAGGATTAGTAGCCATGGATCACTCTTAGCTTGTTAAGCCTTCACCAAGAGAACCTGACTCTGATACCAATTGAAAAAAAATTCAAACCAAATAATCCAAATGGGCTAAAACGGTATCGGGTCCGGCCGAAACCGATACGTTTCGGCCGATACTGACATCCATGAGTGAGGAGAGGAGAGGGCTTAGCCCTTGACTACTTCTCCTATCTTTACCGCCCTTATGTTGGGCAGGAGGGAGACACCATCGTTAGCAGAGTTTCTACACATGCTTTACCTTCTCCTCATGGCTTAGCAGAGTGGGTTATAAGCATTCGCCCCAGTGTTCTTGTCTATCGACGCTCCAACACGGCTATACTTGAGCCCTACTACCCACATGGGTTCGCCAAGAACTTTGGGTATGACTAGGGCATCCCTTCGAGCGCAGAGTTCCCCCTGGCCCTTCGACTGTATCGACACAGGGACGTACACTTGGTGGCAGCAGCGTGGCAGGACTTCCTCTGCCGTGAGGTGGGACGGGGGTACCCCGTTCTAGAGCAGGAGCGCAGAGGCCAGTTTGATATCTATTATGCACGCTGGTGGTTGAAAGCCAGCAATGTCTTCCGGGAGCATCGTGATGCTATTCGAGCTGCTGAGGAGCAACGTTTGAGGAAGGAGGATCTGCCTCCTTTGTTTGTGGACCCAGCCTTCATCAGATCTCATTTTTCTGGAGCTGCCCGAGTTGTCAATGACATTGAGGAGCAGTGGCGAGAGAGAGGCTGGACGGTTTCTGTGGACAGGAGCCAATATAATGGGGCTTTGACGCCCTTGAAAAGCACGCTAGCAGCTACTTCGAAAGCCCCTTCTTCTTCTGCCTCAGGGGCAACCCCTGGCCCTTCAAAGGCCTATTCTTTGTGGGAAGACCTGCAGGCGTCTTGTGGGGTGAGGAGAAAATCTCAGCTGTCCTAGCCGATACCTGATGGAGCACTTGGGGGGCAGTACTTTTGCGGAGTGGAGGACCCATGTGATTAATGTCATGGGCTGTGCAGGCCCACTGGAGTACATTTCTGGCCTTGAAATGGCGATGACTCCTATTGCCATTTTCGAGATTGTAAAGGCGGCAGCAGATGTCCTCCGATTGAAGCCGGAGCAAATAATTTTGAAGCCCGTAAGGCCAATAGAGGCCACAGGTAATCAACTCTTTTGCTGGCTTCTTAGTATGCATATATGTTTTCACCTCTTGGAATATGTATTTTACACATTCTTTTGATGACTGCAGGTGGGGCCGCTAGGGTAGTTGGCATTGGCCCGTTGGAGGGTCCTCCTGATACTGAGCTAGAGAGGGATACTGCTGCCTCAAAGAGACCGCGTGCTGAGAGCCCCGGAGGGAATGTGAGGACTTCGTCCCGTCTTCGGCTCAAGGAAGACTCTCCCGCGATCGAGGCTGTCTCCAGTAAGTGACATATTTTGATACTTGCTTCTGTTAGGCTTACGTGCAATGTAATGAACACGCTTTACTTTGCCTAATGCAGCTCCTCCAGAGGCCAGGGTTGGCGTGAGCTTCTCTCCCCAGGCGAACGCCTCCATGGGGGCAGATATGCCTCTAGACGAACCTATGCTGAACAACATTTTTAGCTTCCAAGAGTTGATTTTGCCCACGGATAATTATATGCCGGTGACGGCTAGCTCTCCCTCGCCTATCGTCGCTGGGGACTCGGGTGGTTTGCCCTAAGGTAATATGCCCAATCCTGTCTTCTCATTGATACATGAAGAATTGGAGATCACTAATGCTATAGTGTTGTACTTTGGTTGTACAGGAGTCCTTGATGCTGCCCCTCCTACCTTAACAATAGGAGACAATGCCGGATCCACTTCTGGGAACGGCTTCACTTCTGGGAGTGGGAGTTCTGCGGCTTCTGACCCCCTTTCTAGAGGGAGCTCAAGTTCTACCTCAGGTGCTAAGACCTCGAGCTCTTCTCCGGGCGGGAGTGACTCCCGAGAAGAGGGAGAGTTGGAGGATGCTGGCGGTGAGTGTAAATGCATTTTTGCCTTCCTCGCCTGACCTCTTCTGGTAAAGATTTGTTTGACTCATATGGTTCATCATTGAGCAGGAGTTGATTTGGCCGGCTCTATGGAGGAGTTCTCCCAACTTATGGAGTCCGGCTCATTCATGGATCTTCTAAATGGTGGCGACGCCATAAAGGGCACCAAGGCCGTGAAGGTGGCGGGTGTTGACATTGCGGGCCGAGGGACCCCGAGGCCAGCAGGGCTGGTTCTCTAGGTAAGAAATCTGCAGACTTGTTGTAAATCTCTTTACCGCTTCATTGCCGAGTTGACTAAGGCATTGGCTATATGAATAGTGCCAGGTCAGGCTGTCGAGGATGGCATATCACAACCCGATGGGGCTGCCTCATGAAGGGAAGTTCCTCAGGGCTCGCCAGAGGGGTAGCGCAGTCCCGGGCATAACGCCGCATCAGTGGACACCCAACTTACAGGTATTTCTTGCATGCGTCGATGGGTAGCCCAGCTTGTGTCTGCATTTTGTTTTATGGTGTTGACCAGTTCCTCGTGTCTGCCCTGCAGCTTCTCCTTCCTCGGAGCTGATGGCCGAGGTCTCTGTGAGAGTGGAGTTTCCTGGCAAGACAAGGCCGATCCCTGTGGTTGATCAATCTTGCTCCAAAGGGGTCCCCGATGTGGAGTCCACCCCTCCTGGCACAGCTACAGAAGGGGATGTTGTTGAGTCAGGTACATAGCTACTCTTTGGAGCTCGACATTAGCTGTATGTCTCTTTATAGACGAGCAATTACATGCTATTACTTGAATTGCAGGGAGCCATGCTACAGATGCACCGCCTGGTGGACCGGCATTAGCCCCTATAAACCCCTCCCCTGCCATTGAGGATGGGCATGCTTCTGCGGCGATTCGCACACACGAGGTAGCCTCAGGTATACCACCATATTGTGCCTTTCATGGCTTTCCGTGCATGCCCTCTCGATTGCGAACAAGCACTTCTTCCACTTTCTTTTGGTTGCAGCTCTCTTGGCAGAGGCCCCTGAGGCGTCCACCAACTTCCCTACCCTTGGGGTCGAGTGGCCTGACACCTCTCAGCCTGGGGTTGTGCTAGCAGATGCCGATACAGCTGGCCGGCTTCTCCAAGGACTCGAGCAGTTGATTCGAGTCGATCCCTTGCCGACTATAGAGGCTCTGAGGAGCAGTCTGGAGACCTTCACTCGGAGTTATCACATGCTAGGTCTCCCTTGAGATGCGTGGGCCGCGAGGTTGCAACTTTATGCAGTGAGGCAGCCAGATCCAGAGGTAGTGTGGACGCACTTTATCTTTCCGTTATTTGTTTGTTCTTGTGTATTGTGTTGGGAAGGGAGTTTTCCCGGGTTTGTTAAGTGCGTGGGCGTGCCAGCCACCGAGGTGACAATTTATTCGGGCTCCGCAGAGCCCATGGTGCGCTCGATCTGACTTCCAATAACGGCGCGGAAATCCGGTCGCAGCAATGCGATGCCCGCACGGGGCGCCTCTTTGCTATCCTGCTACCAGCACGCCCCCGACCGGTGCCACGGCACGACAGGCCGGGGGCTTCCCGTTTCTTCTCCCTTGCGTTTTCCGTACAAACGTTCTACCCTCAGTGCCACTGAGAGCGCCGAAGCGCCAACCCTTTCCGCCGATCCCCGCCGGGGGCATCGGTGTGTTCTGGAGGTGCCCCAATGGCCGATACCATCCTCGTGCAGATCACCGTCCACGCCACGTTTCCCAAGTCACCGAAGCGCCCACCGTCCACCACCGGCATCGTCCATCCCGTCGGCTCGTCGCCGCACCTGCAACCGCGGGTCGAGTTCCGCGTCCGGGCACGGGAGGGGTTCACCGCTGAGCAGGTGGCGGCCTGGTTCCTCAGCCGCTCCGACTGGGGGCAGCATGCCGTCTCCGGCGACATCTGGACGTGGCAGGTCGAGCAGGTTCGGCTCTGGGCCACGGACCGGATGCATGCGATGGTGCGGGGCTAGGCGAAATGCTCCAACGTGATCGGCGGGTCAAACAGCCACTGAAACCATAGCGTGCTCTCGCAGTCCCACCCGTAGAAGCTGTACGAATCGGTGTAGCGTGTTGCCATCTGCCCCTCGTCAGTCAGGTGCAGACCGGCCCAGCGATCGGCAACCATCGCGTCGTAGTCGAGGTGGCTAAGGTCTGGTATCGATGCGTAGGTCTGCCGTCCGTAGCGGGACACCAGGCGCTCCAGATCGCCTACCCCATCAATCACGAGCATCGGCGTTGTCACGGGCGTTCGGAGCTGCCACCACTCCTTGGCGTCAACACCGCCCCAATCCTCACCGCGGCACCAGTCAATCCACCCGGACGTTCCGGCTTCAGTGAACGACGACGTCCACATCCCGCCGTCCTCGGGCTTGCAGGAGATACGGTGCCCTCGCGGCGCCCGGAACGCCTCGCGAGTCGGCATCGTGCCGACGAAGACCTGCGGAGGCAGTTCGCACGCTGGAATGGTCCGCAATGCTGGAATCGTCACCGTCGTCACCGCCCACCTCCAAACGCTCGCCCCTTGCCATCCCGCCCGTACACCGTCACCGGCAGCCCCGCCGAGCTGGCAAGCCGGCCATGATGACCAGCGCAGGTCCGAGCTTTTGCTGATCCAGTTCGTTGCGATAGCCTCTAACTTGGCCGACACCATTAGTGGAGGTCATGGGATATCAGCTGCAAGCGGCCTGCCTGGCTCTCAAACGAAAGTTCCTGAAACGCACTCGCCATCACATGAACGATCGGTCTCTCTTTTTGCAAGGGCCCTTCCACCGCCACGAACTTTGCTCTTGTGATCTCTCTACGATGGTGTTCGAAGAATTCTGGAGAGATAAAGACGCGGAACATACCGGTATCGTCGGAGACTGTCATGAACACAACGCCGGAAGCCGTACCCGGACGCTGCTTCACATTGGCGAGACCCGCAGCCTTCACATACGCACCGTCAGTCTTTGAGGCGAGATCGGCGGCACGTAGATAGCCTTTCCGATGCAGTGCGTCTTGACGAAACCACATGGGATGAGGTCCAGGCATAACGGTGCTGACCGCGTAATTGGCTACCAAGCGCTCTTCCACAGTCATCGGATGAAGTGGCATTTCATACGAGCATTCGTGCACCTTCACTCTCAATCATGAGTCATGTCTGTTCATGGGCAGGTATCCTTTGCAGATCATCGAAGAGGGCCCACGTGCCCTTAATCGGCGTAACAGGGATGGCGCCTTGAACGAACCGCGAGTAGAGATAATAGTCATACCCGAGTTGCCTCAGCGAAGCTGCGAAGAGCGTGTGATCGATGTCCTTGCCACCTACGTTGTTCGGGTGCTGCGCGTACAGAAACGCCAGTTTCTTTTCTGGAAACATCTCTTTGAGGGCGGTGGTAAATCCAATAGCTGTGGAGTTGTTTGGTGTGGCGGTTTCAAAGCAGAGCACGTCGACGAACGGTGCATACTGCATCTCCCTGTGGAGCACGAGATCGAAAGTATCATTCTGCGCTGCTGTGCAAGCGAATATCTTAATCTGCGTACTGTGGGCCTGCGCCACGCAGCGCGCCGCAACAAACCGCCGGATCGCCTCATCGGTGGACAGCAGCGCTGACTCGGTTTGGACAGCGGTGCGATGCGCCATATGCAGCCACTCACCATATTGCACGGCACGCGCACCGGCATGAAGCAGATGTCGCAGCAGACGCAGCGAGAGCGCGCTGAGGGCGCTGCGCCACGAGCTTGCGACATCGCGGCTGGCTGATCGGCCAGGCGGTGGCGCCGCTGCTCGACCATCCCGAGACCATGTCGGGCCCGGCGCTCAACGACCAGCTCGCCAAGCTGGCCGATGACGGCACCATCCTGAAGCTGATGTTCCGCCCCAATATGAAAGGCGGGGCCGGCGATTTCTATTTCATCGCCTCAGCCCCCAAATTGTCGGCCGAGCAGACCGGCAACGACCTCGATACGCTGGCCCAGAACGGTATCCTGAAATCCCTGTCCGACAGCTGCAGCTGGGATAAGCCGGTGGAGATCCGCCACCAGCAGACCAACGGCACCGAAGAGGTGATGACCTCGATCGTTCCGATCACCGGCCGGCAAGGGTGCTGGGTGCTGATCACCGCCTCCTCCAGCAGCGATTTCCTCAACACCGCCTATGGCAGGCCTTTCTGGCAGACTGAGAATGTCCGCATGGCGGCCGCCATCTATCTGGTGTTCGCCGTCATCGCCCTGCTGGTCGCGCTCAATATGCGCGGTGCGCTCAAGCGGTTCCGCTCGGTGGCGCGGCAAATCCGCCGCGGCGGCGACAAAGGCGCCACTTTCGCCAGCCGCAATACCCTGCCCGAACTGGCCGGCGTCGCCGCCGATTTCGACCGGCTGGTCGACGACATGCACCGCGTCGCCTCCGATATTCGGCGCACCGCCGAAGACAATGCCCATTCGGTCAAGGCGCCGCTGGCGGTGATCCGCTCCTCGCTGCCCGCCATCAAGCGGGCCATTCCCGCCGACGATCAGCGGGCGCAGCGTTCGGCCGAACTGATCGACAGCGCGCTCGGACGCCTTTCCTCGCTGGTCAGCATGGCGCAAAGGCTGGGCAACGAGACCGCCGATTTCATCGAAGCCCCCAAGCTCAAGATCAACCTGACCGCGGTGGTCGGCGACGGGCTGCGCAATGCGCGCGACATTTCGGCCGAGAAGAATATCCGCTTCGTGCGCAATCTCGAGCCGTCGATCCAGGTGCTGGCGCCCGAAGGCATCATGGATGTGATCGTCGAGAACATCCTCGACAACGCCATCGGTTTCTCGCCCCGCGACGGCACCATCACGACCAGCCTGAAACAGACCGGCCGCGACATCGAGCTGAAGATCGAAGATGAGGGTAGCCTTCAAAGGGACGACCCCATACCCCTTGAATCTGGTCCAGCCCTTTTGGGGTTATTCCCTACTCACCCTAGGCGACCTAAATCGACCAAGGGAGTCAAACCTACTGAAAACAAGAAGAAGGATCTGGCCGGTAGACCAATGAGGCAGTTCTGGTCGACCAAATTTCCTAGTACCCAACAGAGGGTTTCTTTACAAAATTCAGCCGACCAAAGCTATCTACCGGTCAACCGATGGGGTTGGTCGACTGACACTGAGGACCGGTTGATTGATGCGAACATGCTATTCGCGCATTTGATGGCGAATCTGACGTGGCTCACACGTGGGGCTTCCTTAAGGCCAAGTAAAGTGACCCAAATGCCCCCAACTCATTTCCTAACATGTGAGAGGGTTAAAGGATTGTTCTAGAAGGGGTATAAAGGTCTTTTGATCTCAAAATCTCCAAGAAAACCTCTTATTGTGAATTTGGGGAGATTGTCTAAGAGAAAAGAGAGAAAATACCCTTGGAGAGGAAGAAGGAGAAGAGGAAGAAGAGGAAGAGCCCTCCATTGCTGCCAAGAGGAGATCCCTACCAGTTCGAAGTGATTTCTTTTATTCCAGATTATGATCAAGACTTGTTCGTGCTACGTAGATCATCATTCGGCCGTCCTCGAAGTAATCTTGATCATGGAGGGAACCATTTAAAGGGGGAGATCATCTTTACTGAAATTCTTTCTATCTTAGTTGATTTTTTGAGTCATTGAGTCCTTCTTTGATAAAGTTTATGTATGTGATATTGATACATTCGAAGAGCGTGTGGTTGGACAGTGCATTGTAAACATTTGTTGGTGTTTGGGCTGCGATCCACAGTGTGTGTGTGTATGGACAGCAAATTGCAACATGTGTGTGTTTGGTGCTACATTTCACAATGTGTGTGTCTTGAAATCTATTGGATAGTGGATTTGGAATCCTTACTCAGTGAGGGGTGGACGTAGGGGGCAAGGTCTGCACTCGAACCATGCAAAAATAACACAAAGCAAATTCCCAAGGGTAAACCCCAAACCAAGCCTGCTAGGTCCAATCAACCAACTCCACCTGTGAAGAAGACCCAACACAAACCAATGGGTAAGTCCGCAGGATCCAAGGGTCAGTGGAGAAATAGTTCAATTTTAATGTCAGGCTGGCGTTGGCTAAAACCCTCGTAACGCCTGTAAATGTATTTGTTCCAGCTAAAACAACATTTGCGGTAGTGCCATTCAGGTCGTCGAGGTTGATTGTCAAACCGTTGCTGCCGGTAATCACACTGTTGATAGTCATTGTCCGGGCATTGGCGACATCAAAAAATCCTTCAGCACCCAGGGCAAGAAAACCATCATTCGCGGCAGAACCGATGATACCGTTTACTCCACTACCGACCCAGCCGCTGTCCACGGTCAAAGTATTTCCGCCAAGTGTGATTGTAAAACTATTTTGCATTGATAAGGAATTGACATCTGTATTTGCGCTAATAGTCGTAGCAGCAGTGGCCCTTGCGTTCTGTCCCGGAGTTTGGCCGCTGGTGAGAACGACCTGCTCAGTGGTTCCGTTAATCGCACGCAGACCGTAGGTCGTGTCGTAAGTAGCCGGCGCGTCGCCGATAGTAACTCCTTGCACGATGCCATTGGAAGTTGTTCCAGTCGTGCCAGCGCCAAATAGCGGCGGCGGATTATCAATGATGACGTTTACAGCGTTTGCGGTGGCGCTGGAAATCGGATTTACGCCCGGAGCTGTGCCGCGATCAAATGACCACGCCGTGCCCGGCTCGCGCGAAAAGCTTTTGAATTCGTATGCCAGATTCCCGGCGGCGTTCGGATTCATGTTGTTCCTGAGAAGACCGGTTTTCAAATAAAGCTCGCCAGTGAACTGGTTGTTGACGTTACCATTGGCCGAACCGGCGGTGTTGATGTTATTGAAATTATTTCCGCCGATGATGCTGGCAGTAACGATGAGGTTTGAAGCGATAATTGATGTTCCGGCCGGCTGTGTGCTGGAGCCGATAGTTAGATATGCGCCCACAGTCGAGCCAGTTTGACCGAGCGTGATGGAAGAGTTGGAAATTGAACCAGAGTTGCCGAAAATCAGAGTGCCGCCGCCATAAACCGCCGTCGGGCCGCTGTAAGTGTTTGCATTAGTCAATGTAACGTTTTTACTTCCCGGAAAAGTCAAACTATAACCATTGCCACCATCAGTGATAATACCGCCTAAGGTAATAGCTCCTCCAGCCGCATTGGCAGCTTGATTGCCGGAAAGCGTAACGTTGTTGTTTATGTTGTATTACAATCAAATAAATAATAAAAATATTATAAAATAAAATAACTACGTACTTTTGTAGTTTTACAATAAAACAAGTAAGTTCAATATATAGAATATGATACTAATTGATGTTTGATGAGCTTGTGAAGGGATAGGGCTGGCTAGTAGACCACTGTCTTCGCTCATCATTCGTTAGCTAATCGATTACTTATCCTCCCCCTCTATTTATTTGGGTCAAAGATTCGTCGCGTCATTTGAATTGCACGTATCGATATTCCGGTGGTACAATATAATATACATAGTCGGGATTTCTCCATATCGCAACGTGCCATTACTACCGTTGGAGAAAGCTCAGTTAGTCGTCGTTGAAGCTCACTCTCTCGAACCGCATGCATGTTGCGGACCTACCGTGTCGATATCCGTCAAGTACGGTTCAATATATATTGCACCGCATTTGCCAAATTGATCTGACAAATCTTGATCGGGGTATCGTGATTCATTAAGTTGAAGGATAAGGAGCTGATCTGGTAGGAAGCAACTCTGGGGATGGACCGGTGGATCCTAGGAATCAAAAGATCACTTCTTCAATGGAAAGAAAATTCTACCTCTCTTGCCAATTGGTCTTTGCCTAAACATAAGGATCTCCTTTTCAAGGAGAAAGTTAAGAATCAAATCTGTCCTTTGCAATGAGTAGAAGGGACTTTCATATCTCAAGTTCGCAAGGGATTACTGTTTCGTACTCCTTGTGAAAGGTAGAAATAGAATGAAAATTGCGAGTATGCGATACTTGTATTGAAGATAGGAATAATGCCATCTCTAAAATATCTTAGGTGAGAGAGAGGGAGAGAGAGAGAGATAGATAGAGAGAGAGAGAGAGAGAGAGAGAGGATCCATCCACATCGAAGGCATGTTTGGCAAGGCGGTTAAAGATGGACAGGGATGTCAAAAATCTGTACAAATTCGATTACTTACATCATCTGATCCGTTCATATTGGATTGTGTGCCTCTACATAGACACCAATTCTTTTATCTTATCATGTATAAAGAACAAGCACTCATATGTGTGTATATGAATATTTATTCTAGTACTCATGGCGCCTAATAAGGAGCCATATTCCACCTAGTTTTTCGATATGAGTAAAGATATTTACTCATGCGCAACGCTATACTTCCTCCTTGATTTAGATATTTTGCTTGAGCAAGGAAAGATCAAGGCAGAGAAAATTTGGGAAGTATACAAGAAGGCCCCACGAATACCTCAGGTATTACATTTCAGGATTTTTACCATCAAGTTAGCATTATCTCTTCTAGAAAGATATTTTTCTTTTCCTTTTGTTTATCAATGAATTGTGGTACTATCCACTCAGGAAACAGAAAGAAAGTGCTAGATCTTTGACATTCCAACCATCATTTGTCCATATCTTTCGTCTGCATTTTCATCTTTATATTATTATGTTTTTTTATTAACCATGCACATAATGTTACAAATAATCACGAACAGCATCTATGGATGCAATAAGTAATCAAATTTGGTTGAAGTTACAAGCATGTAGTGGACGCTACAGAGGTGGCGGTCTCATCATCATCATCAATCAAATTTGGTTGAAGTTACAAGCATGTAGTGGCATCAGCAGCATCAGCATCAGCATCATCATCATCATCAGCATCATCATCATCAGCAGCAGCGCAGCAGCAGCAGCAGCAGCGCCTTATCCCATTATTTGCGGTTATCACTACTATCTTTATCTAGTTTAAAAAACTAAATGTCAGATGTCTGAAATAGGGTTGGAAAATGGCATTGAAACTCTTTTAACCTAAGAAGAGATTATTCAACTAGCTCCTCTGATGGTATGGCCATTGCCTGTCTGTTGTTTAGTATGATTCTTGAAACTTTGAAAGCCAAGTCATAGAGACAAATCAGGGCAAGCTAGTGAGCTAGTCGGACTTTATACTTTACAGGGATTTTGATTAGTTTGTCAGACAAGTCAGTTGCCTACCTGTCTCAAGGGGGGAAAAGAAGAATTGGACAATTTGATTGGGATGGATCCGATAAAATATGACACATCTGCATGATCTATGATTAATTTGTAAAGATCCATTTTGGAGTGGATGCTCTGATGATTCAACTGCATATCATGTCCTGGAGAGTTCAAATACCAAGTCAAGTTGTGCAAGTCACCATGAGACCGACTGAGTAGACCTGTAAACGGAGCGGATACGAGCGAATAGTTTGATATCCGAATTCGTATCCGATTAATAATCGGATTATCCGATATCCGATTCGAATTTTCCGTCCAACTTGCTATCAAGCAAATCTAAAAATATGATGTTAAGTAGAAATTGAACCAAAACTCAAAAGTGAAAAATAATCCTGCTTGTATGAATGTCCATGTTAGGAAGCACAATGCGAAACACCATGTTTTTAACAAAAATCTTTCTTATTTTTATTGTGATAAACATGGTCACATCATGCATGACTGTTTTGTTTTGAAAAAGGATGATTTGAAAGCATGTAGAAATGAATCAATTTTTAAAAGAAGAAAAATTATTTCCTATTATCACTGTGGAAAACCTGGTCACATTGTGAAAAATTACTAGTTGTTGAAACGGAAAAATGAGTTTCATGCTCAAAATGGTAAACTTCTCGTCTATGTACAAAAACTCACTTCTGCACATACAAAGAAAATGAGTCAACATATATGTTGTCACTATTGTGGTGAATTTAGACATTTCATGAATGATTACTCATTAATAAAAATTGATGATTTGAGTGCCTCAAGAAAATTGAATGCTTATGTTAATCATTCAGGACCCAAGAAGATTTGGGTACCCAAAACTGTCAAATGAGTTTTTGGTGTAGGAATGCCTTGGGTCCGATGAAGGAATGTTGATAAATAAAGGTAGATCAAGGCAAAGATATGAAAATAAAATTTCGTCTTCACAATCTGCAGTAGTTTATGGTGCTAAGTGACTGTGAGAAATTTGGTCAGTTTTGATTGTCTTCTCGTATGCGACTGTTGTGGCCATTGAATGTCATTCTAAGTGGAATTGCTTGTGTATGTGTGAAATTATCTGAAATTTATGGTATATCAAAAGGTGTTGCCAGAATGGTAGGTTAGGCCTATTAGAAAAGGGTCACTTTGCATGAGCTGGGTCTTCAGACTAAAATCTCCGCCTCGTACAAGAACTTGAAGAAATCGAATGATTGGTTCTGAATAAATTTTCAGTTGTCATTCAATGCTCATCTGTTTGCTAAACCCCTGATGTCATATGAGAAAGCATGGTATTTTTCTGATTACCATTTCATGACTATATGGTATATAAAATGGTGACATGTGGAAGGGCAAGTCAAGGCTGTCTGAAAGCTATCACCATGTGCGAGAATGTGCCTCCACCTGGTACCATGATTCTATCATCCATTGGTTGCATATGGCATCGAAGTGACTCGTCACGGCCCTCGAAGAGATAGAAATAGTGCAGAAATTAAAATTACAGAAATTAAACGGACATAGCAAGAAGTCACTCACCGCGGGCCTCAAAGAGATAGAAATAGTGCAGAAATTAAAATGTGAAAAATAAATGGCCAGAGTGGGAAGTGACTCACCGCGGGCCTCGGAGAGATAGAAATAGTACATAAATCAATTTGTAGAAATTAAACGACCATAGCGGGAAGTGACTTGCCGCAAGCCTCGAAGAGATAGAAATAGGATGGGAATTGAACTGTAGAAATTAAATGAAAAATCACGCAGAGTGCGGGTGTGTGGAATATGTGATCGCCAGGGGTCGCAGGACCCCAAAATGAGAGAAGCGAGAGATTACGTGGATCCTTTCTTCCTCTTCCTTCGACTGGCCGACGAAGAGGCCTCTCCTTGGTTACCCTTGCAAAAAATGAAACAAACACCAGACGATTTAGAAGAAAAATAGTGTAGTATCAATCCCTTGTGATGAAGATGAGAAAAATATGAACGAACACACACACCTGGTTGGTGTTATTTTGAAACCCCTTTTAGTGCAAAGGGTGGAATGATGCTATGATGAATGAGATGCCATGTGAAGATGCACAAAATGAAGAGCTTCTCTTAAGTAGAGAGGAGCGATATGAATGAAAGCAGAAGATGATGCATGTAACTAAGAACACAGAAGAGTAAAGGGGAAGAAGTGGCTTATTAGGGCACCGATGGTGGAATTCGGTTGGAGCTTCGGCGACATGGGAAGACATGGAAGCAGAGCGGGATGGAGTAGCCTTTTTTCCAAGCGTACGGGCACCCAAAAATCTGGCAGAACCTCCCCCTAACAAACCCACAAGCTTAGGAACGGATTTGGCAGAGTATTCCCTTCCTCTGGCCGATATGAAGCTCTGAAGCCCCCTTAATTTTGAGAGAGGGGGTCTCCTATTTATAAGCAAAATTTTGAAAGACGAGTCTAGGGTTTGGGATGCATTCATGTGAGCACATCCTATCTCCAGATGCGTTCATTAATTAAAAAATTAATTTTATAGAGATTGACGCATCCAAGATACTGGACGCATCCATTTGACACATCCTGGTATTCAAACGCGCCCACTTTCTTTCACGTGAACGGTCGACGGCCCGGTTGTACCGAGACCGGCCCGGCAGATACTCGAGCTCCCCGGTGGTGGCTTCGGCGAGGACACCGCCGTCGACCTCCTCGGCCTGCGCCAGGTTGGTGATCAGGGTGTCGTAGGCCTGCGGCCCCATCGGCTGCGTGTCGTCCAGGATGCTGTCGGCGGTGAACTGCTCGAAGATGTAGGTGTTGCTGCTGGTGTTGTCGCCTACGCCGCGGCGGCAGAACACCCCCACCTTCCCGGTCGCGAGCTCGTCGTCGTCACGCTCGAGGTCCCAGTCGGTGGGTTCCGGGTCGCCGTCCGCCCACGCCCGGGCGTAGAACAGACTCCCGGCGCCGCGGGCGCGGACCCACATGCGGGTGCCGGCCGTGTACGAGCCGTCGAGTCCGAGGGCGGTGCCGAGCGTGGTCCCTGCCCCGCCGGCGCGGGCGATCTCGAGGTCCATCCCGCCGCCGGGGTTGAACCTGATCTGCGCCCGGTAGTGGTCGGCGTCGGACGCCCACCGGAACACGATCCCGGCGTGGATGCCGACGGCGCCGCCCGACGAAACCGCCGGCACCTCGATCAGGACTTTGGCGTCGAACGCATCGACGTCGTCGCCGATGACCGCGGCCCGGACCACCTGCGCGGACCCCTGAGCGATCGTCGCCTGCCCCGACGCGACATCGAAATCGGCCGAGCTGCCGCCCGACAGGGTCCATGTTTGTCCGGTGTCCGCGTCACCCCACGCGTCCGAGGAGGTGCGGTCGAACGTGTCCACGATCCGGTACTCATCCGGCACAGTGAGGGCGACGGCGTGCTCTTCGCAGAGCCGTTCGATCCTGCGGCCGGCGGTCTCGCCCGGCCAGCCGAGCGCGGCGCCAGCGGCAGCCAGCACCGACGGCGGATTCACCCAAACCGCCAGGTGACCGATCGCGTCACCTGTGTTGTCGTCGCCGACCAGCCCGAGCGCCTCGATCGCGGGCAGGGTCATCGACCCCGACGTCGAGTCGGACTGCACCTGCACACCGTCGACGTAGACCGTCCACGCGACGTCGCCGCCGGACTGGATCGCCGTCCACCGGATGTGATGCCCGCCCCCGTCGAACAGGTACGGGACCGAGCTGTCGACTTCCGGCTCGCCGTTCATGGCGACGGGCCAGCATGGGCAGATAGACGATGCAGCTCTTTAGGTCCGGCTGCACGAAAATCAACCCGATAGGCACCGCCGCGACGATCGCCACGCGCGTTCCCGGCCAGGTCGCCAACTTCGCCGCCGCCCGACGCGGCGAGTAGCGCAGCGACGCGTACAAAATGCGTTTCAGGTGATGGTGCCACGCCTTCGCGCCGTATTTCACGTAACACCGGGCGGCGGTGACCGGCGCGGCGACGAACGACAACGCTCCGGCGAGCCGCACCGGAACGAG
>JANBPO010006859.1:30849851-31014981 GCA_024336825.1 Amorphophallus titanum
AGGTAATAGGGAATATCAAGCACACATGACGCCAATGACAATAACACCACTGGACCCCACACAGAATCAAGCCAGTCCTCACTCAAATATCATATCTGATCGAGTCGCAAGCTACTCTACCAGGAAAGAAGAGTACCGCAAGCTACTGACAAGGCAATGGTCCAAGACAGAGACACGAAATCACACAGAAATAGCACTCAGAAAAACAACACAATGGTAGCACTCGTAGGATTTTGGCTCCGTACAAAACACAGAACTACGGAACACCACTACAAGTAGGGTCATATCAAGGCACAACAATAGCCGAACACACGACCATAAGGAACTGGTCATGCATCAGACAGCCCACCGAGGAAGACCGACGACGATAAGAATCGACAAGAAAAGTAATCATATCGGGGAACGCATATCAAGGACCACGAGAATGTCTCAAGAGCACAACACCCACGAGAAGAAATGCAGAGTAGAGGGTATTCAATTCGTAGGAAAGCTGACAAATCCCCCATACTCGCAACGCCAATGCCAACACCAAAAATTGCCAGCAACTGCACGGCAACAGATGAAATCAAGGCATAGGAAGCTAAGACAAAGTCACATCGAGAAAAATAATTCTCTCGACCAATGGGTAATTAGCCCACACAATTCCACTGCACACTCAGGCAACGCACACCGGCAATACATGATGAAACTCACAAATAGTGGGAAAAACCTTCTCAGCACAACTAGACACGCAGGCCAAGGTGAAATGATACCTCGAGGCATCCAGAACCAATGTCTTGAACTGGGGAAAATCGTCGAGACACACGACAAGGCCACCTGTCAACACCGGGTCCATACTGCCTTCCAAACCCCCAAAGGCATCTACCACTACAAGAGGATGCCGTTTGGATTAAAGAACGTCAACGTAACTTACCAGCGGGCAATGATCAGAATATTTGATGAACTGCTCTACCATAAGGTCGAACTGCTCTACCATATTTAAGACCAGAAGGAAAGAAGACCATCTGCAGGACCTCCGAGTTGTATTTTAGAGGCTCAGGCAGTATGAACTGAAGATAAACCCTATGAAGTGGGCGTTTGGAGTGTCGAGCGAAAAGTTCTTGGGCTTCATTGTCAGATATCGGGGAATTGAAATAGACCCCACAAAAATTAAAGCAATCTAGGAGCTACCTCCACAAAGGAACACCTCTCCGAGTTGAGATCTCTACAAGGCTGTCTGGCTTATATCTGATGGTTCATATCCAACTTGTCGGGGCAGTGTCACCCCTTTCATAAGTTGATGATGAAGGGTGTTCCCTTTTGTTGGGATGAAGAATGTCAAATAGCCTTCGATAAGCTGAAAGATTACCTGAAAACCCCTCCAGTGCTGGGGGAACCAGTGAAAGGATGGCCGCTAATTTTGTATATAGCAGCCACCCACTACTCCATGGGGGCAATGCTCGCCCAAAATAATGAATAAGGGAAGGAACAAGCCCTCTACTACCTCAGTCGAAGACTGGTCAGAACTGATGAGAAGTACACCTTCATCGAGAAAGTCTGCTTGGCGCTGGTCTTCGCAGTCAAGAAGCTCTGACACTATATGTTATCGCATGAAATAAAGCTGATATCTAAGGCGGATCCGCTGAAATACATCCTGTCACAACCTGGTTCTCAAACGTCGCTTGGGCAAATGGGTGGTGATTCTCATGGAGTTTGATATCTCCTATGTGCCACAGAAAGCTGTCAAGGGCCAGGCTATCACAGACTTCTTTGCTACGCACCCAGTGCCATAAGACTGTCCACTAGAGACAGAACTCAACCCTAGAAGCCGACCAGGTGTAGCCCGGCCTATGGCAGTTGTATTTTGACGGTGCATCCAGAATTGACACCCCAGCAGTTGGATCTACCAGAGTCAGGGCAGGGGCAGGCATAGTCCTGAAATCCCCTGAGGGAGAGGTCATCTACACCTCCTGCTCGATAAACAATGGCTCGCATGGTGCTCCGTGTGTGGTACCGACGGCTCCCTGAACCGGGCCGCTCATGTGCTCGGGTGTCCGCACCAATTAACCTAGGTACATGACTCAAATAAAAGGGAAAATACAATGATATGCCTCTCATAAAAATAAGAAAATACATCACATGACTCAAAGTAGATAACTAGACCGTCCTAGATGCGTCCGAGGTGAGGAGACGCGCCATGAGTGTGGGCAAGGGAGGCGATGTCCCCATCAGGAATCCTAGGCTTACGGAGACTTACGGAGACCTTGAAACAAGATCACCTAGTCCAATGGAAGGAATATCCCACAGAGAGGAGCACAAGTCCAAGAAAGTGTGCCTATGAGTGCAAAGTGTATCTAATGGCCACGCACTAGGGTACGCACCATTTACTTAAGAAAGACTGTAGATAAGAATGGATCGTGGTAAAATAACGATCAAAATATCATAAGTCAATCCATAAAGCATATAAAATATGGTCATTAGTACAAGACTATAGGTTTTGGCATGAAAACAGCAAAAGCTAACATAAGTTCAAAGTGCATATAAGAACATGAAATCTATCAAGAGAGGTAACTAACATACCTAAATCATGAATACAGAACCATAGATAGGAATAAACCTTAGTTACCTAGGCTTATCGTATGGTTTATCAAGCTGTTTTGCAATCTATTTCGAGTTAACAAAATGCAAAAAATAGGAATAAAATAGTGGTCAAATGATGGCCGCCTACCAGGGCATAGTTGTCTATCACAACTCGCAAGGCCGCTATATACCACTGGCGGTCACAGGGAGACCGTTTCTTTTTGTTTGTGGCAGACAACAGTAAAATCAAAGTACACGTAAATCTAGGGCAATAGATCATTTAAAACATGCTAGACAGGGAGAGAAAATATTCTATAATGAAGATAACTCATGGAGATGCATAGGTTGTCATGAATTAAGCTAAAATTATTATCTTTGTCATTAAGGGTAGGAATTATGCATGCAGGAATAACCTAGATGCACAGGGACAATAAAACCTTTGTTGGGTTCTGATTGTTGGGTTCTGTACGCCCCCTCGTTGTCTTTGATAATGGTTTTGATGATTTCAATATATTGTGTGGTTTGCATTTCTTTAGAATGTGCCTCTTAGCTTCTTCCCCGAGCATGAGGAGGCCCTTAAGGGCTATAGTCAGTGAATCCTGGGATTGCTCGGTAGAAGGGACTATGGTGGTTTCATCCCAATGGCCTATGGTGACGCCCAATGAGGGCAACATCCATTCCCCCCCGGGGTTTCCTCATTACTGGTTAATCTATGTGTTTATACTATCAGTCGAATAGTGTGCGTGCATCGGCTATAATGTATTAGAGATGGATAGACAGTTTGATAAGGGAAATTTCAGAGTGCCCCTTCATTCACCTGGATAAATTGTAGGGGTCCCACACAATCCCTATATATATATATTTCATTCCAGAATGCTACCTCTTTCTCCTCCTTTGGGGTATTCGATGCAGTGCTTCGAAAGGGCTATGTTCACTAGCTGATTTCCTTTTTGTTTCTTTCCTAGGCATCCCTACGCTGAGCACGAGTCCAATCAAATGGGCCGGGACTGCTCATTACGGGATACTTCTCCCAATAATCCCACTCATTGTGCCCTGGTGTAAGATACAGAAGGGTTTCTCAGTAGGGTTGTTCTCTTTCTTCCTTTGATTGAGACCACAGATCAATTATCGGGGAGGGGAACAATTATATTTATTCAATTTCTTTAGTCTATTAGCCTCTGTTCACTACGAGTTCCAGGGGGTCTATCGAATCACGGTATATTTTCCTAGAAGCCCCTTGCACAAGGTGGCATATAAAAATGCCACTCAGCTAGCTACAAATTGCCCATTTATGATTCCTGATTCCCCAGATCATCACGAATCCTTAGTAGGCTAGCCCTCAGGATTCATTAAGTGTTGATCTCGAGTTCTGAGATAGTCGCATTGGGCTTCTCAACTATTTATGGTTTGACACCGATTACTCTATGTCTAAGCCCCCTTGTGAAACTGAGCATTCCCCTTGTCGTGGGGAGATGTTGTCTAATTCTCTCCAGGTTACCATCGTTTAAAGTTTCTGATTAGTGTTAAATGCCCTTATGCCTGGCCTAGAAGGTCTCATTATCGGATTGTGAGCAGATAATGCATTCACTTATGCTTGAGTGTGAACCTCGCACAGTCAACGAAATAGGAAATTATGAAAAAATATGAAATAAATGAAAGGGGAGGTCTTAATGCACTCTAATTCCATGCCAGGAGCCATCTTTTTTTGGACTAACAAGACTGGGGAAGCAAAAGAGCTATAGCTGGGCTGAATAATTCCATTCTTCAAGGATTCTGCCACTGTCTGTTCAATAACAGTCTTGTGATGAGGAGAGTATCGATAAGGAGTCAATGAAATAATTTTAGTGTCATCTATCAATTGAATGCCATGGTCTTGATTGCGAACCGGTGGAAGACCAACTGGAATCTTAAAAACTGACTGGAATTGTAGTAATAACTCTGCAAGGTCCGGCTGGTTGATAGCAGAGATGTCCATATGGCTATGAGTGTTGGGGGCCAATGAAGGGGTGCCACTAGATACTTGGCAAACATAAATGGCATGTACTGATGATAATCTGTGGGCGAGTTTAGGTAATCCTGACATCTGAACGTTCATACTAATGATGCCTTGTAGATGATAAGGAGTATCATGAAGGGTGAATTTCATGGATAAGTTTGCAAAATCTCATTGAATGACTCCTAAAGTTTGAATCCAAGCGGATCCCAAAATGATATCACATGGAGAGGTGTCCATCAATAAGAAATCCATTAATACTTGCAGTTTGCCGAGAGCCAGAGGTACTTGGGCAACATAACCCATAATAGGACATTGAGCTCCTCCAACCACTGTAGCTGATAGACCTTCCACTGGTTTGATTGGGAGGTGAAGTTACTGTGCAATATGGATATCAAGCAAGTTATGTGTTGCGCCTGTGTCAATAAGGGTCAATACTGGGACTGTAGCAATGTAGCCTATGAGCTGCATGGTGGATGAAGGCTTGCAAAGAGCACTATGCATAGCTGTTGGGGGTGTTGCCATGGAAATTATAATGGAGTTGACTGTGGTGTTACTGCTCAATTGTGCTCTGGGCATTGGGTTGACATCTTCTGCAGGTTCCATAGTTGGCTGAGAATCATCCTCAATATCTTCTATGTCAAGAATATAAACAAGGTGTATTGAAAAAGCACGATGGGGGTTGCATTTATGGCCCTTTTCCCACTTTTCATCGCACATGTAGCACAAACCTTTCCTTCGGCGATCATCCAATTGTTCTTGAGAATAACGTCGAACATTTGGATGATTAGTCAGAGGAAGAAAAGAAGTCATTTCTCTATGAGAGGTGGAAGGAACATCGTCCAACTCCCATTTGGCTCAAGCTCGATCATTAGAATCAAATTCTGGATCATCCAAAGCCATCCTTGCATCGGCCCATGAATGGAGAGTATTTTTTTCATCAAAAAAATCAACCAAGTCAATGGGCTCTTTGGTTGGTGTATGTTGTATGTTAGGCCATCCCATAGTTTCATCTCTCTACATTGCTTATTCTTTTTGTCCATCTTGGATCCTTTGGAGGTTCTTTAGCTTCAAACAGATGTTATAGTGGCAAAAGATAAGTTGCTCCAACCTTGAGGATGTACTCATGTAAGCCTATTCCTAACCCTTGGTTCTGACATCTTATTTGGCAATCACACCATGACACTCTTTCCAACCCATCGAAGCAACCATTTACAATAAGGGATGCCGCTAAGAGTGTAGACTCTCGAAAGAAATACATGTAGAGGGAAATCGAGTTGTCCCTAGACCTATGAGCTCCCTCCCTTCAGTGTACTCGTGCATCAACTTGAGGACATAATTGTGGTTGTACACATATGTGGTGATGTATTGAGCAAAAGCAACAACATTTGCTATCTTCTTATCCTTGCACATGTCCTCTAGCATCAAATCTATAAAGCGTGCATAATAGGTTACCCAAAATAGGTGCTCACACTTCTCCATCAACATTTGGCCAGCCAATTTATATGATATTGTATTATTTGTAGCAACTTGCACCACCCTATACTCTCCAACTTGTTCAGCCATCTCATCCATCAACTTGAACAAGTAATCGACATTTTTGATCTACCCACTAGCATCCACGGATTACTTGAAGATCGTCCCAGTTTGGCAATACATAGGAAAGTTGATCATTGTCTTTCTTGTAATGTCTATGAACTTGTACACGTGCAAAAATAGACTGTAAATGTTCATCCATCTATCATAATTCTGCAGCCGCTCTCATCCCTTATTCGTTCGAAGGACTTGATGTATTCCTTCAAATCACTTACATCTTGAGATAGGTAAGTGTTGTAGATTTCTTTTGGAGTTGGCTCCGGCACTCCCTTACCCACTTATGCAATGTGTCGATCATGTCCTCGTAGTAAGGCCCTTTAATAGTATTTCCCGACTTATTGTTATCGAAGAACCATCGAGAGGTTGTACGACCAATGGGAAATCATCATCCTAAGCAAGGGGTTCTTATAAGGGTGGTGGAAAAGGGAAGTAAAGGAGCCTCGGAGCAGGTATATATGGAAAAACTTCATCATGCGCTATCTCAAATTCTTCGTAATTAGATTCAAATGGATGCCATGGCGAAGATGTATTGATGGGTAGTGGCGCTTGATGATGTGGAGGGTTTTGTGGATATGGATGTGGAGATGGTGGGCCATGTGAATGAATAAGATGGCTGGGTGGTGGGCGAACGACGTCCATTTGATCATCTTGCTCACTCATATTCATGATGCCATTTTCACTTCTTCTCTCCTTCCAGTCCTTCTCCATTTTATTATTTCATTCATAAAAGTTTGGAGGGGATCGACTTGAGGAGGAGGAGGTTGCAGACTTGAGACCCTCTTCAGTTGTTCCTCCATCTTAGTGATCTTGTCAATAAGAACTTGTTTGAGGGGATCCACATGTGAAACAGAGGGTTGGCCTTGGAACCTCAGAGGGGCTTGATAAGAAGGCTGTGGCGCGTGGAGGGGCTGACCCACAAAAGAGCTTGCTTGGACTGGGGTGAAAGGAACATATGGGCCTCGGGGCCATGAAAGAGAATGAGTAGTAGGAGGTGGGTAATAGGCCACCCGAGAGGGAGCAGAAGGAGGATGAGAAGAAGAAACTACACCCTCAATAATAGCCTTAAAGGTTTGGATTTGCTGAGGGGTGAGATGATCTAATGCATGCAAAACTTGGGAGACCTTCTCGTCATCTGGAGGAGCTCGCGATCGATGTGAGGGATCATGAAATAGAGAATTGCCTAGGGAGTGGGCAAAACCATGGGAATTAGGATGGCATCCCTTATGATGATTGTGGTGAGAACCACAGATTTGAGTATTATGAGATCTGCTAGGTTGACCCCCCTCATAATTATATGTATCATTAGACATGTTAATTTGGTTACCAAAGTGAAACATTATGCAAATCAAGCAATATTCAATCAAAGCAACTTGCGGGGATATCAAACAAGTGGATGGTTATGCTTGGTTTTAGTTATCCCTTGATATGAATTAAATGATTTACAAAGCTTATGCAATTCACTCAAGGTAGAAACCTAGTTTCAATATAGTTTAACTTCGGTGTCAACTAGGTAACTGATGTGTTGGAGTCGATGATGTAGAAAGTCACCTTAGAGGCGAAGTCATCGAGTACCAAGTCGACATCCACTCGACCAAGGACTTCCTCAGTTTTCTAGTTGAAGCCGGATATCTTGACCACCTGAATCTTTTGGAGGATAGGGGTCAGATATAAAGTCTTGAAAGTCTTAAGGGACATGATGTTGACAGCTGCACCAGCATCCACCAGAATCTAGTTTACTTCATGCCCATTGATTTTCCCCTTCACGTAGAGGGGCCAGTTATGGCACGGAGGAGAGAGCAGAAAGTCTTTCTCTGTGAAGGTGACACCAGTCGTAAAAGCCTCATATGTGGCAGCTTCTATTTCTGCTGCGTGCGCTTCATAGACTTTTGGCTCTTGAAGTATCTTGATTAGAGTTTCCCTCAAATCCTTACTCCAAGCTATGACTTCCCAGATTGTGATGCTGGCTGGGAAACGCTTCATCTGGTGGAGGACCTTCCAGTCAGCTCGAGCTGGAGCATCCTCCAGTGATGGTAGTATGTCGGGCTAGATCTACTGTGAGCTGCCGTGCCACTCCTCATCAGGGAGTTGCACCGCCTTGCCCTTGTTGCTGGGATCAGGCTGACCGTGACCAGTCGTAGACTCTTGGAAGAGAGAAGCCAATGACAGCTCTTCCCAAGACGGCCGAGGGGTTGGTCCATCCTTGCCGGATGGTCCCGCTTATTCTGTAGGGCAGGCCAGAGCTGGTGCTAGGACTGGAGTGCTAGCGACAGTCCCCTCGATGCCAGCTGGGTCAAAGATGCTAGGTTGCCCCTGGATCTCCACTGGTGGGATCGAGGCAAGTTGTTCTCCTGGGAGGAGGATAACCCGTTCGGGATCGAAGGGAGAGGGGCGAAGAGATGGCTCAAGGACTCTGCTGTGACCTCTGCCACGTCCACGACCATGACCTCGGCCACAGCCGGTGTACTCTGGAGCTGGTTGCAGTCCGAATGGAGCCGCAGCCCTTTGTCTGGTTGTGGACGCTACCAGCTTGCCTCGCCGGGAGGCGTTGATATTGTCTAGAGGTGGGATGGCCACCATGTTGCAGGCGCAGCTACAAAGCATCTATTCCAGCTGTTCCACAGTGATCTCCTTGTCCTTATAGAACAAGGTGAGCTCTTCCGAGACGCAGAGAGTTTTGCCTTCCTTGACTTTCTGGATCATTTCTTGGACCCAGTCTCGGAGGCGAGCTCGTTTCTGCATGTCTTCCCATGGGATGTAGCTATCGAGTGGGATAGGCCCGGTAGGGCGAAGAGGAATGTATTCGTCCAAGTTGTCGATGAGCCGCTGTAACCTCTGGAGAGCTGTCAGCTCTACTGGGGACTGCAAGACAGTCACTTATTCAGCTTGCTTCTTGAGCCACCTTTTGAGATCTTTCCTTCTATTCCTCTCCTGTTTCTTGGCGATGGCTGTCTCTAGGGGAGTAGGAGGAGGAGGCACTGGGACTGGAGTTGACAGGTCCGCACGGGGATACTATCGAGCCGATGAGTTTGTAAGGCGAGGTCGGTGACTCCTCTTTGCTCGGATCTCTATCCAGGCACCTTCCAATTGTTGTAATTGGAAGGTAGCGTTGATCGCGTGCTCAATGACTTCGAGTGGTAGTTCCTGGTTAGTAGGGATGTTGGGACTGGCGTCTGAAGACGTGGCTTGTTGCCTCTACCGTGATTGGTGTGGGAGCTTACCAGGAACCGGTTGACTCGTGTTGGCGTCCGAATACGTATGCGTGGTTTGATGCCTTCGCTGCAGTGGCAGGGAAAGCTTCCCATGTTGAGTTGGTGTATTAGTGCCGGTGTCGGAAGACATGTGCGCAGTTTGATGCCTTAGCCGCGGTGGCGGGGATTTCTATTGAGGAGGGGCCTAAGGAGCGTGACCAACATCTTGCTTCATGACTAGACCATTGTGGTCTGGTTGAGAACAGGGTCAGACGACACCTGATTACATCTGGGGGCCTTGTTGCCCCCGGTGGCTGTCTTGATCTCACGTGCCAGAGGGCCTTTATGATGGCGGACCCGACCTGCGAGCTGTAGGGAGAACTTGGTTCGGCGGAGCCAAGGTCTCGCTCAACTTTTACTTCCCCTTTCTATCCCCGAGTGTCGAAGATAGAGGCAGAACAGGGGGAAGATGAGAAGGGCTGGAAGAGTCCATCTTGGTCTCGCCTACCAGGACATCTTCTCGATCGAGAAAGACTTGAAGGAATCTTGCAGTGTCTTCCTTGGAAAAGGGCAGGGACTCTAGCTCTTGCCAGGGTTGCCATTGTGTGGCTGGAATGGCAGGGGCTAGTTGACCAGCCTGTGGTGTTGGAGCCTCGGGAGAGGTCGGGGGAGTAGGAGAGTGGATGATGTTGGTCGAGAAGGTACTCGGTCCCGCCTCTTGGCTGGGATCCTACTCCCTACGTCTCTGCAGTCGTTCAAGAGCCTCCTGATTATCAATCAGAAATTTGAACCATTCTGGAGTATTCTGGTAAGGCGACCCGTGCCCATTTTCCTGGGGAGGCTCAGGCCGCTCTGGTGTATTTCTGGCAACAGCCTGGGTTTCTTCGATAGCTTGTTGCAGTCGAACAAGTGCCATGGAATTTTCTTCAGCATTGATCTACTCCCACTGGATCTGTTCCTCAATGAGATATTGGACTTCCTCATAGGACTCGACCATGTGGGCGATTCACGCATGAAAGGGACAATACTAGGGGTGATTAAAGTCCCACTAAGTGTAGTCTGTCAGCAGATCACGGGGTAAGATTTGCGCCCACTCGATGAGGATGTCGAAGAGTCACCAGGTTCTTTCCCTGGGGAAGGAGAGGGCTCCACGATCATGCCAGGGCCGCCACCCTGGGGACCAGATCGAACACTCTCGTTGGTTGGTGCTGGGCTCTTCCGATTCTTTATCAGAGAGAGAGAACACCGTCATCATGTGGATCACATTGGCCGGATGGTGAACCACACGTGCTGCCTTGGCTCGTCTGGACCACGTATGTGGCTGTGGAGGATCGACGAGATCACTTTTCATTTGGATCAAGCCGTCTCGGATCAGCTTCTGTGCCTGGGTCTTGAAGATGTAGCAATCTTCAAGAGAATGACCTACCATACGGTGGTATAGGCAGTAGTTGGGATCGTCAATTTTCTAGGCTTCGTCCAGCTTGCGAACTTCAGGCAATTCGACAATCCTTTGAGCCATGAAGAGGTCGAAGACCATCTTCGTGTGTTCCTTCTTGAAGGAGAAGGGTGTCTTCATACACTCTGAGAAGGAGAGAGTAGCCGGCTTATCAGCTGGCCTTTTGTCGAGATTGCTTGTTTCGGCTCCCTTGCTGGCTTTAGTAGAAGGGGTGAATTCGATGATGTTCACCTCCTTACCGGGCTGGCGTTCCCGCGTCTGCTTACCCTTTGCCGAAGCGTAGCTTGGGTTGTTGGTGAAGAACATTTCTATCTCGGTGATTGTCGAGTTGAGCTAGTTGAAGCCCTTGACGTTGGTGCCGAGAAGCTTTTCGCTGACCTCGGTCGCCAAGGCTCGATGATAGATAGTGATGGCATCCTCGTGGACTGGTGGGTTAACGCACCTCGTACTGAGGTCTCGCCATTTCTTGATGAAGTCAAGGGCACTCTTGCCCTTCTTCTGTTGGAGGGAGCAAAGCTCGGCTAAGGAGACTTTTCGCTCGGTCGTTTGGAAACGGTCGAGAAACTTCTTCTGGAGATCCGCCCAGTCAATGACGGAATTGGGCTTGAGGCAGGAATACCACTGGAAGGCCATTCCCGTAAGTGAGGTGGCGAAGTAGTGAAGGAGATAAGACTCGTCCAACGCGAGCTCCACCATGGCCGTAATGTAGTAGGCCAGATGCTCATACGGAGACCCTTGTCCGTCAAATTTTTGTAGCTTCGGCAATTTGGCATACTCTGGGGGAAGCTTCTTGAGCTGGTGATGTAGTGGATAGGGGACACTGTAGAGATCTACAGTCGTGACCCCTTCTCCGAACTGGGCGAACGTGGTCTCAACGATCCACTCGATCATCCGGCGCTATGCCATAAGGTTTTCTGGCACCGGCGTGTTGGATGGCAATGGTTGAACCTCGGCCAAGGGCATGCCGAACCCAATAATTGTAGGAGTTCGGGCAGCTGCCGCTGAGGCGTTAGCACCATTTTCCCACCCGGCGGGGCCAGAGCGTCCATTGAAGGCCAGTGGGCGGCTGAGGATGAAGGTCACGTTCCTAAAGCAAATCTTGCAGGAAGGCCTTCAAGTGCTGGTTCTCCTTCATAAGAGTCTCATGAGTCACCTCTTGGACTTCACTGGTGAGAGGATCATTGTTGATCGGCTCCGCATTGATAGGGGTGACACGCTCCTCGGTGGGAACTTCTTCCGCTTGTGTGGATGCCTGAGGTCTGGCAGAAGTGTCGATATGGCCGACTGGAGTCGACGGCGGAGGCAGGTGATGAGGCCTCCAGATCATCGGTCTGCATCTCAAGTTGGTGTCTGACGGTATAACACGCAAACACCTTGACTGCGTCGTTGAGGAGCCGGACCGTCCTCCTTTTCTGAGAGTGCCTCTTGCGGCGGACAGGTGTCCCCAGCCTATCAAAGACTAAGGTACGCTGCGGAGGGGTCTCCATCATGGCGTCTGCCTGAGGAGAGCTTGGGGCTGGATGTTGGTGGGGCTCGGAGTGAGCCCGTCTCTGTTTCTACCTATTTGTGGGAGAGGTGATGAAGGGTTGAGCGTCGCCAGATGACGCGGCTACGGGGTCAGTCGCACCTTGCTTGGCGTGACGCTTTAGTGCCCAAAAGGGGTTGCTGAGGCATGCTCTCTAGATAGCTTGAGCTTCCTCCGGGGTGACCCAGATCCTTCTCAAGTCCGATTGCTGGTCTCCCTCATCCTTGTTCCTCTGACAGGACTTAGGAGCTTGAGTGCCAAATCGGCGCTGGTGCTTTTGGGTCGTTGCCGAAGCGTCCGCCCGCTTAAGTTCTGCCTTGTCTTAACGCGTTTGACGCAGGAGGCTAAAGCGATTGGTGATGGGGACCGTAGGGACAATCCATTCCGAAGGAATAATGGGTTCACCCCCATCCAGACGAATCCATAAGTCTCCGACAAGAATGGTCTTGCCGGAGTTGCTGGTGGTAGCAACGGGTCACTTGCCTTTATGGCTACGATGGTGCTTCTTCTGGGGAGTGGAAGATGACTCCGCCCCAAGCTGGTAGGCTGAGAAAACCCATCCTACAGGTGCTGGTGGCACAGGGCCATTCATCGAGAATACCAGGGTAGGCCCCCGAGACGCAAAGCCTGCAGTGACGGTCGGCGGCTGGGTGGCTCGAGTGTAGGCTTTCGCCCGAGCTGATATTAGTGTTGCAGACGCTCGCTGCGACGTGTCTGCACCCGAAGTTGTCATTGCAGGGGGTACCGAGATGCCGGTGACCCGAGGCCTTGAGCTTGAATTGGGAGCCATCAAAATCGGAAGGCGTGACAGAGGGTGCTCAATCCGTATCGAGGTCACCGTGTCCCACAAAGGCAGACGCCTGCTGGGGATCAATGTTGTTGGATCGCGTGAGGAATGCCCCCAAGGTAGAGTTGAGAGATCCGAGGCCTAACGTGGACCACTCGTAACAGACGTCGTTCGCGGGAAACCCCGAAGTTGTACGTCTGGTCTAGATGGTAGGATGCCTCGTGCCAGGGGTTGGGGACCCGGGCGATGTGGTCGCGCTTCTACGGTTTGGGTCGGGAGGCCCAAACGGGGTGCTGGGGAGCCCTGCCCCCGGGCTAGGAGGCCCGTGTGGGGAGCTGGCTCGGTGGGAGCTCGAGATTGATGGCCCGAGTAGAGTGCTGGGGAGCCGAACACCACAGAGTGGAGATCCACATGGGAAGTCGGCTTGGCTGGGGCTCGGGGTTGGAGGCCCGAGCGAACTGCAGGACTAGAGACTGGAACCTGGGACACAAGGCTTGCTTCGAAAGCCGGTCGAGATTGGGCCCGGGGGCTAATGCTTGCCCGGGCTAGGACTGGTCCAGGACCCCTACGGGCACCGGTGACGAGAGAGCCGAGCTTGATGCTCGGCCTGGTTGTCGGGACTGGCAGCTAGCGTGGCGCCCTGGTGGCACCAGAGGAAATAGGAGCTAGAGGTGGCGGTGGAACCGCCACAGGGACCACACCGAAGAAGTAGGGTAATTCGACGACTGGGGAGAAGCTGTCGAAAGCGATCGACACTGCCAAGTAGCCCACCCGTGTAGGGGTGGCAACGGCAATGGGACCGTAGGTGATGGCCGCCATAGTTGCTGGAGTCCTGGATGAGCAGAGGCGACGGCTGGGCGCGGTTGACGAATGCGGTCTGGCAACTGGGAGACTAACTGGAAGCTGGTGGGAAGTACGAACGGGTGCTCTTCTGCTACCCCTCCTGCAAGGACAGGAAAAGGGCACCCGAACTTTAGGGATGGCACAGACTTTCGCATCAGCAAAAAGAAGGAAGGTGGGAGACGTCCCACCGGGCATGCCATCCTTTTTGTTCTGCCCCGGGAGGGTCCGTTGGGGCCAGTGTGGGCGGTGATCGGAGTGAGGGGTAGGGTACAGCCACGGGAGAGATGCCGGAAGTTAATGGGCCTTGGGCACCCCCTCCCATGACCGTATCTGCCTCAAGGCGGCACCGTGCACTCGCCTTTTATGGAGAGTCGAGGGGAGACCGAGTGACACAGGAGATTTTTCGGGTTAACGAGAAATGTGGCTGGGATGCGGGCGTGCCAGTCGATTTCTCGACAATCACCCGTGGAACCGAAAGTTTAACCGGGGATGCGCCGCCAGGGCGTAGCACGTGGACTCGGGGGATGAGTGACACGTGGAGGGAAGAAAGGTTCTGTGGGTGCGAGTGTGCAGGCGACTGTGGGGAGTCATGTACAGGATGTCTTTCCCCACCGACTGCGAGCAGCCAGTGTTTATTTACATTGGATTGAATCCGAAGACCTTCGTTCCATGTCGAAGCAGAGTCTGTATTCCTGAAGCCTGTGATGAAGACCCGAGAGTACTTTGCAGTTGTAGGTTCATCTCGGATTGGGTCATGTTGGCAAGGAGTGAAGGGTGCTGGGGGTTCACGCTAGGTGACATAGAGGGTAGCTGGAGGCCCGAACGTGGATGCGAGAGCATACGTCCAACTGGCGGTGTAACCATCGTGCACCCTCGCACGCGGAGCCCCCGAAATAAAATTTTGATTATAGAAAGGGTGATAGTGTTTCTTTCATTTTTTTATCAAAATTGATCTTTTCATTCTAGTTTTGAACACTTCTCTTTTAGTTAATTATTCTCTTTTTTTATATTAGGGAGGCACGCCAGGGAGGATGGGTGAAGTGGGGCGCGCCGGATTAAAGGCATGCAAGGGGCGCGCCGTATTGGGGCCTTAAGGAGGGCGTGCCGAAATAACAGGTTGAATAGCGAAGGTGTGCACGCCGGATTAAAGGTCTTAAGGGCGGGCGTGCCGAATTAAAAGTCAATGGAGGCCGTGCCAGATTAGGAAGTCAAATGGGCGCGTCGGATATAGGGTGAACAAGGGGTTTTGAGTGTAGGCTTAAATCGGCGCGGGGGAGGAGAGGCACCGTGCCAGATTAGCCTGCGTCAGGATAGCTTTTCCTGAGTTTCAATTCGTTCTGCTTACTTCTTTTGATTTCTGCTATTGGTTCTCTGGCTTGTAGGTGGATCAAACAGTTAGATTGATTGTTCAATTAGTGCTATGGTTCAACAGGGTTAAGATTTAAGCATTATTTATGGTTTGTTTAAGTGAATGAACATGGAGATTAAGATGTTTTATTCAGACGCGTTTGCTGTGCAGAGGCTTCAAGTAATTAATTCACAGAGATTGTCTTGTTCGTTGTTCTTGAGTGTTCTTAGCCCTGGCGAAAATCGGGCAGCACCTCCCCTGGACTGAGACTTGCTAGAGATAATAGAAGGCCACCAAATGGATTGCTCCGGGGTGACCCTCAGAATTCGGAGCGGCCTCACGGCGGTCCGACAACCCAAATGCGAGTGTGAAAAACTCGAGGGCTAGTCTTCAAGAGCTACCATGACTCACGGGCGATGATCCTTTGAAGTAGGACAAATGTTTGCCACAAGGGTCATGAATGTTCATCCGTCGGATGGGTTCCTTTGAGGGTCATGCCATGAAGCGGCAGACCTCAAGGACCCTGGATGATTGGAGAAAGAGGGAAGGCAGAGTGGATTGAAACCGAGAACGCTAGGTTTGCAAAAGAGATTTTTCTTCTTATTCATCCACACAAACGGGGGGAAGAAGTTTTGATACAGAGATTCATCTCGGGTACATTAAGGTCCGCGAATGCCTATTAGTAATTAGTATTATAGCACCAGCGCTTATGGAGACAAGAGCGGGTACCTCCTCCTTTTTTTTGTAGAATATGGATTGGGAAGCCCCGTTTCCACATGCGGTGACGTCTACAGTTTTGGGATCTTGCTATTGGAGCTGTTTACAGGAAAGAGACCAGTGGATGACATGTTTAAAGATGGTTTGATCTTACAAAAGTTTGTGGAAAATGCACTTCCAAATAACCAAGTGATGGACGTGGTTGATCCACGTCTTTTTCCATCAAACGATGCAACAGAACCAATGCCCCGTGTTGCACCGGATAATGGCATGTTCCCTGGAGGAAGGCTGCAAGAGTGCTTGATCTCATTGATGAAACTTGGTGTTGATTGTGCTAGGGAGATGCCCAGAGAGCGCATGGCAATGGGAGCCGTGGTCAAAGAAATTCATTGGATTCAGAAGTCTTATCTTGAGCCTGCAAGGACATCAATTGTTTCCTGAAGAAAGTGGCAACGAGAAATCGTGTGTGGAGTTGTTCTTTTTCTGTTTTTAATAATATTTTAATAAATTATGCTGTGTAGACTGCAAGAAAATTATTTACGACGACATATTTGGTGATCTTAGTATCTCTTGAGTTGTTCAAATGTGCCATTGAATCACAGAGAGAGAGAGCACCGGAGATACAACTTTTGAGTGGCACTAATCGAATATTAACACCATTATGTTAGGTGGTATTCCCTGACTACTAATCAGGCAATTATATCTTAAGTTATCAGATATACTTTGGTTAAGAACTTTTGCTAAAACAAATAGAGCACTTGGTTGTTAAGCGAACGATTGTAGCTTGTCGCTTTACTCAAAAGGACATTACACGACACGGATGGCACCACTGCCATGCGTCGAGCTCAATTTCACCATGTGAGACTAAAGAGATGCCGAGAGCGACAGTCTCTCGGATGCCTACTCGGTATTGGACCTGGTGAAACTCAATCTGACTCGTTGGCCCAATTGCAGGTCGACTCTTTAGGTCGCGTTTGAAAAGTCTTATCGTAAAGATTTTGGAGGATTTCAATCATGAGAAAGTCCGGTCACAACTCCGACACAATTTAAGCCCTACCAAATAATAAAATCTCTCATTTTAACCTCACCCTCTCTCCTCCCATCGAATACTCTCTCTCCCCCCCTCACACATTCTCTCTCCTTCCCTCTCTCCCTCTCACGATCCCACTCTCCCCCTCTCTCGGTTTCGGTCCAGACAAACTTTGATCGAGGTGCGGGAGGTACCGACGAGACGGGCTCGACGCAAAGATCGCGTGGGCATAAGCTTCTTCTCGATCTGCGGTACATGGAGGCGCGTGGAGGCATGAGGACGGTGTGACTCTCGACAGCAGTTCAGCTCTAGATCAGTGTCCTCGTCGCGCAATAGGTAGGGGGATGGAATCCTCTCCTCGCTAGGAACCCGCCGGTACCACATGCGCCATGGTACGATGTCATTTTCCTCATTTTCTGTGCATGCTTCCATGTTAGTATAATTTTACCCTATTTTTTGAAAATCAATTCCGTGGCCATCATTTTATGTTTTAATAGCATGTATGGGTGTGGAATGTTGTTGTGGGCATGGCAGGTTAGCTTTTCCGTTGAAATCCCCTCATTTTGAGCCGACCGGGAGGGGTTTTGGGCCAGGCCAACCCTTTCCCGCCGTCACGGTAGCATTACGACCACCATGTGACCGTTCATGCTTGGGTGGCCCATTCGGGACCGCCTATGACCCTTGAGTGGTCCAACTCGGACAGCACAAGACCCCGACCTCTAGGAAGGTTCACACTAGAGCTGCCCAAACCCGACCGTTCAAGCCCGATGAACGGCCTGTAGATCGACCGCCCATGGGACTCTTCTCTTCAAGCGGTCGACCCTTAACCGCCCATGCCTTGAGCGGCGCATCCTGTGCCGCGTAATCCTTAGGACATTTGTGGAAGAGCGGCCACCCTCTGCCCACTCATCCTTTGAGCGGCCTTGCTTCAATGAAGATAGTTGAGCGGCCGAGACCCAGTCGCATGTACTTGATGAGCAGCGGACATCCAACCGCCCAACTTTGTGCGGCCATCATGAAACTGCCCATCCCTGCAGAGTTTGAATTTCATTAAATTTATCCCATTGCATTAAATGATGCATTATCGCCATGTTTAAAAAATTTTATAAACTGTGGCATTATTTTAGATCCCAGTAGACTTACTTCCACTTTCCTTGTGATGAAATCAATAGTCATAGCCCAGTGCTCTAGGGTTAAAATTTGAGGATAATGACCAAAATAGGGGATATAGATTGATAATCCTTGAGGTAATATGAAGGATAATAGCCCATAATGGATAAAGATTGAGATAGAGGCCTATCCTCATCGAAAATGGTGCCATCAAGGAGTCCAAAGAGTCCTGCGATGAAGAAATCGGAGCCCGAAATCATCTAGATTCTGTTATGAGAAAACGGTCTATCGCGTGGCCGCAACTTGGATAAAACGGTCATGGGATGACTGCAACTTGACTGGGTCAAAGAAAGGGAGTCGATGCACAAACCAATGGAGTCGACATAGTCTGGGCACAAAAATGGAAGTGGCGGTCTTCCCAAGACCGCTACCTGAAGGTTTTATCTTTTTTTTGTAATACAAGTGAGAGAACATAGTCTCATACCAGACCGTGATCTTATGGTCGCAGTCTGGTTGAAGACCGTGACTAGGGCTTTTCTGGGCTTGTCTCGGATGATCGTTTGGCTGTCTAAACTTTGAAAAATGGACCCAAAAGTATGGTAATCAAGGGAAGTAACCTCCAAAGCTCAATGGACTTGAAATATGACCAATAACATGCTTGAAAATACGCTCAAAAGTGGCTAAATAACGGGTAATTCGAGACATCACGAAAGATAAATAAGAGAAATAACTCAGCTTGTAGGCTAAAAATTGGTGTCAATAGATGCCCTTCCTTGATGTCCGCTTTGCAAGGGAGCGAGCGAAAGCGCCACGGAGGTAGAATGGAAAGGAGATGCAGTGAAAGTGACAGCGATGAGAAATGGAGATGAAGCAGAGATGAAGTGGAGAGAACTGATAAGTGAGTATCAAGGCAAAAAGATATCCGTCACAACCAACAAGCGACAGTAATTCTCTCAAAAAACGTCGAACTAGCCACCAGGACCAATTGACACATATGACACATGTCTGGAGAGACTAAACCAAGAGAGGAAAAAGGAAACACGACCAACCTCATTGGGGGACACAATCCACAGACAATGAGGGGATCAGAAAGAACACATCTGAAAAGTTGAGAAAGAAATTGAAATTAAGATAAAATGTAACACCCCACCTTGGAATCCGGTTCAGTTTCCAACTCTCATCAGATTTAGGAGAGATACCACAGTGGGAAAACCCGTTCGGTCGCGCTTGCAATCTTAGGTGCAAGGTTCATTGTTCTTGTGGCTGCCACCCCCCATAGTGGTGTCACATCATAGTTTCAGCTTTGAGCGTGAAAAGAGTCGAAGGCGACGGCTTCAGTAAATAAGGTAAACAAATATCTTCATAGGACTGGCAAATATGAGTTAAGGCCGATAAATAGAACAACAAGGGTGAGAAATGCTCAACAGTAATGAAAGGTTTGCTCTTGTCTACAGTTCTCACATGAGAAGTCTAAGGCGATAGTTGGTTGTGAATAAGGGTGACAAATGTGTCTCTAACTATGTAAAATATGCATTTAGGATGAATAATATCCCGATAGAGTGAGAAATAGCTAGAAGTGTGTGTACGACTTGCTTCCCTCTAGAATTCGAAGGTTGACTTTTGGCACTCAATTCTAGGCCACATGACAATGTCCTAAAGGGTTCCTACTCTCTTCTTTACACGTGGATCTATCAGAAACTGATGCAGATTCGAATCTCTGCCATCTATAAATATGCGCCATTGTTCTACTTAAAAAGGGGGACGTACAGATAGAAAGATAGACAGAGTGAGAGATAGATTGAGAGAGAGTTTTGAGCAGGATAAGATCTGAACAGAGAGCAAGACGGAGGAAGAATCAGAAAAATTCGAGAGGAAGACAAGAGAATGAAGAGAACTAAAAATTAGCTGAAGCTGGAGAGTTCGTGATATCTGGTTATTTCTAGATCGGAAGCAGAGTACGTGATATCTGGATGCTTTCAGATCTGAAGCTTGGAAGATCATCTGCAGATCTACTTCACATCTATCGAGAGAATTTCTGAACTAGATCTGAGTCATTTTTTTTCTTGAGTGTTTAGAAACTATGTTTGCAAGCTGTTAGTCAGTGTACTCAAGCTGATAGTCAGCAATGTTTTCAGATCGAGCTAGTGAGCTTAGATCTGAGTATAAGTTGTGTAATCAGCGGATGTAAGCTATGTTTTCAGTGGACCTAAGCTATAGTCAGCAGAAGCCTTATTCGATCGAGTGAGGGGTGGATGTAGATCTTGATGGATTATGAGCTCCTAATTCAGAGGGGGGGTGAATGAATTCCCCTTTTAAAATATTGCCTAGTTAAAAACTTATAACTAGAATGCAGGTGTACTTTGAGTCTTTTAATTATTGTAAGAGAGTCCAAGGTTCTATAAACATTGGTTTTAATATGATTAAAAGTTATGTTTATTTTTGGTGAAATTCTCTTGTGTTATCTATTTTATTCTGTTCTCTACCATGAATGAATCACTGCCACGTTCCGAACATGCTTCTCGCTGCTAACAGTTCGGGACGTGACAGTTTGTGGTATCAGAGCCTTGGTTTTTCTTAAACCCTAGGTCTTGAGTCTATGTCTATATGATAAATATTGATTGTCAGTCACCTGATAGGCAACTGGTGAGATGGGGTAGAACCATGGGGCTAATTGGTAAAATTTGTGATAATTTTAATGAAGTTAGGAGATATTAACCCTTATGAAATTGTGTTATAGGTTAAGATGACTGTGGAGGGTGCTCAGTGGTCAGAGATGTAGTGTATGGTTCAAGGGTAAACTCAGGCTTTGCAGTAGGTAGCCCAGGGAGGTGTCCGTCAGGGTGCTAGAGATTTGCATATGAGTTTCCAGGGTATGAATCCCCCTAGGTTTAGTGGGTCTACCGATCCCAATGAGGCAGAGAATTGGGTTAAGGTGATAGAGAGAATTTTTAGGGTTATGCAGTGTGCCGATCAAGAGAAGGTTTTGTTAGCTACGTACCAGTTAGAGATGGATGTGAGGGCTTGGTGGGAGGCCGTGGAAGTAACATTACCCGATGGTCAAGTAACCTGGAACGAGTTCATAGAGTTGTTTAACGAGATGTATTTCTCGGAGCGGGATCGAGAGAAGAAGGCAGCTGAGTTTGCATCCTTGAAGTAGAGGAGTATGTCTGTAGCAGAGTATGAAGCATAATTTTCTAGGTTAGCTTGTTATGCCCCTCACCTAGTTAGTACGGAGAAGATGAAGTCTAAGAGATTTTTGAATGGGTTAAGGGTAGAGTATATCCCTCAGTTAGCGCCCTTAGAGATTCAAGGGTTTGCCGAGATGGTTAAGAAGGCTCAGGTGTTGGAGGATGCTCTTGATATGATGCAGTAGATTTTGAGAAGGCTTGCTAGGACGGAGGGAACGAGTGGTTCCAAGGGTAGTGTGTCAACCTACGGGAAGAAGAGGTCGGACACATTACTCCCTGGGGGCAATGCTAGCCCAACATAATGAAGTAAAGATTGAAGATACTTATAATACCTTCTTCTACCTGATCGATAGCACTGACGAGAAGATCACTGTCATGGGGCAGATAAGCTACACGGTTACCAAGAATGGCAGAAAGCAAGATTATACTCAAGTATTTGGAGGCTTCTTTCTTAAAGAGCATGAAGAATTATTGTTCCATAACTACAAGTATTTGGATGGTGAGGTGCGAACGGAGCATGACGACTATACTGTCAGAGAAGGCGTCAAGATCATCATCGCGACAGAGTTATTCATGACTTTTGCTGAGTTGGAAGTTAAGAACCTTCCGCCCAGTCGGCAAATATGGGATGGCCCTACCTGCCTCTACAACAATAAGTCAAAATTAAAAATGGGGGTGGTTGACTGCACATGGTTCACACGCTTGATCCAATCAGGAGAGTTTAATGTCAGAGGTCACTTCCGCTTGCAACCGTATGCAGATGGATCGAGGCGGTTGATCTGGATCAATGATTTTAAGAAACATGGATATACACGGAAGGCGAGAATAGAACAGTTATGACACCACCCCTAATCATCAACGGCATTGACTTTAATGAGGTCCTCGATTGCGAGAAGGAGTCACTGCATTATAAGATTGACCTGCAGTTCCTGGCGTTTGATTTCTTTGACTTTAGGCTGTCTGAGGAAGTTGAGTCTCACCTGAAACAGGTGGAATTCATTACAGATTTGATTGAGTGGGCGGCTGGAATACCTAGTTCATGATCTGCTCCCTCAGGTGAGGATACCGCTCTGCGGCCCACTCCTTCACGTACTTCGGCAGTGACCTCGGGATAGGTATCAAGTCCTCCTGACCGAACCATCTCTCAGGTATGAACTCCTCACAATCCTCAGCACGCTTGTCCATCTCCATCTTGAACACTTCAGTCAGCACATGCTTGATCTTCACCAGGTGCTTCTTCTTATCCCGGACAAACCCCATGTGGAACATCTCGATCGCATCGAGTGACTTGAATACCTCCACGCCGTTTACCGCGAGATGTTCCGCATCACTGTATGCGTAGTGACCCAGACGTGCCAGCCGGATGACTTCTGTAGATACCGGTTTGCGTTCTTGAGGCACGTTCAGCATGTGCAGCGGATCCTGCCAGAGGTTGTAGCGATTGAAAACATATCCTGGTGCACCGTGCTCCAGGGTTTTGTAGATGTTGTCGAAGCTGGCCTCATGGATTACCTCGTCCCCTTGACAGTAGATGAAATAATCAGTGGTGAGCTGGCTGATAGCCAGGTTTGAGAAGTGACTCAACTTAGTAGGTCCTTCGATCGACTTCCATTGGTCTTCGGTGAAGACAATCATTTTGATGCTCTTGCCGGATTTGCCATTTTGCTCACACCACTCCCTGACCATCTCCACCGTCCCATCGTTACCTCCACAGGCGATAGCAACCTGATCACACAGATCATACAGGCAGTTGAGGGTTTCGATGATGTGGTAGTCCTGGCTTATGGCGTTGTAGGCCAGCGTGGCTCCGCCGAGGGATGGTCTGGTCATTCTTCTATAGTTTTAATCACTTCAACTTCAACCATTAATCCACAATGCGGGCACTCGAATCTCACAAGACCAACAGGATACACCGCTGTCCATTCATGAGTGCAGATGGTACACCGAACAAATGCTGTGGACCAACTCATACCTTGCGAAGCACAAGCCAAAAGCTATACCTGTCTTCTCCAATATCAAGCGCATGATCGACGAGTTCGAATAGCTTTGGTAGGTGCTCGCCTCGGTAGTTCTTACCTTCCCCGCAGAAGCTCCTGCGTATCCAGAACACAAAGTCTTCATACTGCCAGTTCCATAGATGCTCCTCATTCTGATAGCTATCGTATGCACCTTTTTGAGGGAGATAAATGACTACATGCCCCCCTGATTCCAAGTGATCAAACCAATCCATGATGTACTCAAAAGGTGATGGTGTATGCTCTAAGAAGTGAGAAGAGAAGATTGTGTCAAACCATCGGTTATCCAGTGTACATCCCTCTTGCACCACATCAACGCCTTCAATGCTGCGCCCATCAAATGCAATAGCATCTGGCGTGATCTTATCATGGCCCGCACCAACATCAGCAATGCGTCCTGTGATATACTTCATCACCTGCGGAAGATCTCTCACCTTCGCTGCTTCACTCATGTATGCCATGTGCCCATTGTTTAGTTTGTAGTTTCTTTTTTACGATCTCAAATTCCTGATCACGCCAGTTGTCCACGCAGAGCGCGAACCATGCACCACCATTCCACTGCTTGTGGTAGTCAGGAAAGATGATGCAACACCAGTCATCGGATAGCATCTCAGGCTTCCACAGAGATCGATGGGCCTCCGGATCGGTATCACCTTCTTTCGCCATGCCGAAGATGTCATCAAGCGGCGTGAATAGCACTTGCCTGTACGAGATAGATTGCATGACCTTAATGAGCTTCACTCCGTCTTCATGGGTGAAGTGCTCAATACCATCGGAGCAGATGGCCACATCAAAACGTCCCTCCACGTCAAGAGAGAGTGTGAGCACATCCTTTTGAAAGAAGAACATCTGTTCATCTTTGTGATCAAGATCGCGATGTACGATATCGAAATATTGCCGGTGTGAGAATCCCAGCTTTGGCGTGTTGGGCGCTGTACAGCAACACAAATCAGCCATTGAATGATCGTGCGTCTCCCCACAGATCGCTCTCATCACGTCCATATAGACCTCGATACTGCCGACTACGCCGGGGAAGGTGAGAGTGTTCATTGGATAACAGCTTTAAGTGCCTGAATAACTTCATCGGCAGTCCACGTAATGCATGGTGGTCGTTGTTGATCAACAACACAGTCAGTTCCGACCTCTGAAAGGACAGAATGGTAACAGCCATCCTTCATCGCTGGACAAGGCTTCTGCAGCACAGTCATGTTGCTCCGGTCGTAGTATCTGTATTGCGAATCGACTGACCCAAAGAATATCATGCTCTTCACTCCACACGCCATCGCTATCTGGCTTGGCCCCGAATCAATGCCGATAAAGTAATCAGCCCCCGCGATCACATACGCGAGCAGCGGTTCAGTGGGAGTATTGACATGAGCAATATTGCTTTGTTTGCCACCGATCTGGTATACCCTATACTTGGTGTGCGTCTCGATCCACTGCACAACCGTGCCCCAATCCACGCCATGCACATTCCTGTGCGCCATCGCTGTATCATCCACGTGCAGCACAATATAGTCATCGAACAGCCGGGTCTCTGGTGTAGGCTTGAAGTTCAGCCGCGGATTGCGCAACGTATACTCCGTGATCCCGGCCGCCTTGTAATACGACTCCAGCACGAGCTTGCGCGGCTCTACCTCGATCATTCAACCATAGGACAACCCATAGAAGCAATCATTCAAAATTTCGTTCATTTCAAATAAGGATTTACACAATGTTTCCATTCATCAAACCAACATTTTTTCATAGTTCCATTCATGAAGTCAAAACAAGTGCAAGGCTAACATGCAGACATAACAAATTGCACAACTAACATGCGGGCTTACTATAATGCTCAAAATTAACACTGTGTATAATAGAAAAAAAATGTTGTTTGTCTGAAACTTCATAACACACACTTCTTCAGCACATCACAGCATTATAACATAAGCTCTTATCACAGCATCACATCATACTCTTATCGTAACATCACAGCATACATGACTTCTCTCCCCCATTGTCATTACCAAAAAGCATCAAAGGTAAGCTGTCATGATCTTTCCTTCTTAAGGCATCAAACATCTGCTGCAGAGGTCCTGCTAGAGTTACCTCCTCTATGTCTTGGCCTTCTGGTGGGTGTCCTGCTAGAACTTCCACATTCAATCAAAGGAATTACTCTTGGAAAATTGTTCGGAATTCTGTCAACTTTGGTGCCCAATGCAACAAACTTAGCCATGACCTTTTGATCATTCTATTGGACTTGAGCCTGCAGCTCCTTAACTGTAGTGGTCAGGTCCATAAACCAGCTTTGTAACATGCTGCACATGTTCTCTAACTGAGATGTTTGTTGGTGGTGAATTTCAGCAATAGAAGTGGAAGAACTTGTAGCCTGTGTAGTGACCACTTCTTTAAAACTGTTAAACAGTTTCTGCACTTCATCTTGGTCAGTGTCAAGTTTGGCATAAATGTTACCCATTTGAATTATACTGCCCTAGATTTTATCTGCCATAGTGTTTATTCTTTGGGACAGTGCTTGCTGTTCTTGGCGGATGATGTTCAGTTCTTCTCTAATTGTTTGTTGTTCCCTTCTGATGTCATATGCATAAGCTAGCATTTGAGTTGTCTTCATATGTGTCTCAACTTGATTCAGTCTCAGATTTCTCATCAAGGAACCAGCCTGTTCACATACATGGAGTAGAGAATCTAGAAATCCATATAACCTTTCATCTGATCTATACTTATCCCTCACAAATTTTTCCCATTGGCTGTTGACTGTCTGTTCTACATGTAGCATCCTAGCATGTGCTATAGCCTAGATCCTCAAAGTCATCATTTAGGTAGCAGCATCGTTATCATTCTAGTTTATCATAATTTTTTCATGTAGGGGATAGATCTATTCACCCCCCCTCTAGATCTACTCAGCCCATACACAACAACTCGGACTGCTCAGGGGGCTCTATCTGTCCCAGAACTACAATAGTCTGAAGATTGGACCACCCAGGAGTCCTGTGGGCTCTGATGAGGGCAGGGCTGGTGTCTTCATATCCGTGGGAGAGGCTCCTTCGCACCGGAGATGACGGGACTCCCAGACGAGGTCGGAGTAGAAAATAGTGATCAAAAGAAGTGAGACTGGTCCAATCTAGATCTGGCAAAGGTCATCGGCACAGGCTGGGGAAGACAACTATAACATGGTGCTCTAGTGCTCAAATAGCTTCCTTATTCTTGGGGCTGGTAGAGGACTTGCAGAAGTTGCCCTCTTGAGAAGAGTAGGCCAGGACCCCCATAGGACCGGTTGTGGGAGCTTCTGCAAGCCCGACTGATCCTGTGCAGCACTATCAGTCCCGAATCGAAGTCACCTGAAGAAAAGGGTGCCTCGGGCTCTTCTGAACTCTGTTGAGGGTGGTTTATGGTATCGACGTGACCGTGGGAGAGTCAGCTTCTAACAGGGACCAATAGGGATCTGAAAAGAGGACGAGGCAAAGCGGTGGAAGCAGAAAGGTGACAGGGGGTCCGACCGGGTACCTGTGAAGTCAATTTACACGAGTCAGGGGAAATGGCTTGAATGCAGCCCTCCGGTACTCAAACGGCTCCCTTCTTCTTGGCTCTAGTAGAGGACTTGTAGAATATGTCCTCCTCTGAAGGCCGTACCAGGAACTTCACCGAACTAGTCGTGAGAGTTTCTGCAAGTCACCTCTAGCTGCCTGTCGGAGATAGAGTGCATAGTTTGGCAAGAACTGCTCCCCCGAACAACACGGACGTTGGATGGAGGCAGGACCACCTCACCTGCGAAGCTTCTTGGATGAGCTTTCCCCTGTATATGATATGCCACCAGGAGGTTCGTGATGATGACATGGCAGTCTCTAGATCCAGGTGCTCCTCTGCTGCCTGCGAACTGGTTCTGGGTAGAGTGGTGAAAGGTGAAGATAGGGGTAGGGAGGGCTGAGGAGTGGGCATCAAAAATATCAGAGAATTCAACTTGGCACTCATGTGCAGGTGGCTGTGGAAGCTTGGGGTTGAGGACAGCGGACTATGGTTACAAGTCATCAAGCAGAGGTACTATGGCAGAGCGACGGACTGGGACTTGACCCCAGCCTCTCAGCATAATATTTCACCCATCTAGAAAGACATCTTTAAGTGCAGGGATATCATGATTTTTGGTGTCCGGGTACAGCTAGCGGATAGACATAAGTGCCAGTTCTGATAAGATAGATGGATGGAGACTTTACACTAGAGGCAGCCTTCCCCAAGATCTATGCAATCTCAGGTGCACCCTTGGCATTAGTCTCTCAGGTTTTTGACGCACAACTATCAGGGGAAACTTGGACACCATCCTTTAGGAGGAATCTTAGGCCAGATGAGATCAATCAGCTGGAGGGACTCCTTTTCCTCCTAGACTATGTCCCAGAGGCAGACAAAGCCAGCTAGTGGTGGTGGAGGGGGGATAAGGAGGAATGGTTCTTAGTTAGGTTAGCATATAACTTCATTTCTGATGGAGGGGTGCGCCATCGCCTTGCCTTGCAGACTTGGTCTCCCCAGAGTCCCCTTAAAGTGAAGCTTATTATCTGGAGAATCTCGCATGAATGGATGCCGACGTGTAATAGGCTTGCCCCATTCTACAGGACATAAATACCCTCTGCTGCTTGTGTGGAGAGGAGGAGCAGACCTTGAATAACCTTTTCATAGGTTGTTCCTTCTCTAAGGAGATATGGACTAAGGTTGCCATAAGAATTCAATGTATTTTTGGTGCACAGGGAAGTATGCAGCAACTGATTGGGGAATGGCACAGAAATTGGACCCTTAAGGGCGATAGAAGGATCTGGTGGCTTATCCTACATGCTACACTATGAACCTTATGCAGAGAAAGGAATAACAGAATTTTCAAAAGAGAAGCAAGAGCAATGGATAAGTTGTTTCTTTCATTTGTGAGAGAGTGAGACATTCGGCTAAACGTCCAAGTGGACTCATACAACTCTGTTTTTGTTTTGTTGAGGGACTAGTGTGTGCTACACCACCTTGGTGTGAAATTATATAGGGTTCTTTTGGGAACACATTGCTTATACTTGTACATCCCTTCTTTTTTACAGGAAAAGAGTTGTGTTCATGCAGAGCATGTGAAAAAACAAGGCACGATGATGGCCATCTTTCACAAATAGAGTTTGAAAAAGGGGAAATTTTTTATCATCACCAAGAGGAGGTGATATTATTTTGAAGGAACAACGAGTGTCACACTCTGGATAGATTGAAGTAGAAAACCAATTTGGTAGGTGTTGTACCCAGACTTTTCCAAGGAAAAAGGCAAAAAATAAGAGTCCGGGAATTTTCCCGAACACCTCCTGGGCATTATTTGTTTGGCATTATTACAACATGTCGGGTCTGATCAAGGGCCATAGTGGACTTACCGTGACTCTCCGAATTAGTTACAACTAGCGGGGACCACTCCCAACTATCTAGCATGCTACATTACCTGCCTTCAACATGGCCACCCGGGCTAACCTGGGGGCACCCCAGCAACAAGCCCCAACAAGGCCAGGAATTGCTCCCAAAATGACTTCCTCCAGCATTCTAGAGCTAAAGGATTACCTCCCTCGGCCAACCGTTGGCTCCGGGGGCCATTAGCTCCCTTGTATGGCCTGCATTTATGTGGCAGGAATTTTCCTGAACACCTAATAGGCGTACATTTTCCAGCAATTCTATAATAAGTTGGGGCCAACCCATGGCTTGGACACACTTACTGCATCACACAGCTACCCTCAAGCAAGTTGGGGCCATCCCCAACCCTCAGACACACGGCAACAAGCCACTTACTTTTAGCCATCATGCCAACCTAGGGCCACACACCAACCCACCACATAATGCGGAATATCTCATTAAGGATGGGCCCTTGTGCCTAAAATGCCTTCACTCAATGCCTACAGGCTACTACCCTGACCCCCAGGTTAGACACAAGCCAAAGAAGCCCGCTAGTTGAGCTGTTCGACAACATAGAGTGTGTTGGGAATTTCCCCAAACACCTAGTAGGCGACAATAGCGACACTGTGTAATTGGCCCCCATGGATCAACACTAGCATCCCAAGAATGTAACTCCATCAAAGGACATTGACACACGATGAGGAACAACCCCTGGGGCATTCCCTTTAGCAGTAGCCTACCTGGGGGGGAGTTCGCCCTAGGCGCGGCCGTGCTCAGGTGGGGGCCAGTCCCCCTTGGGCTCCCTTCGCCCAGCAAATTTAAGAGAATGGACCCTAATGCTTATGTTTTCTACCGAAGGGTCCTATGTATCTACCTATCTAGCTGCCTCTCACACTGCTGGGGAGCACACTGCTACCAAAGGGTCCTATGTAATTCCTCCTCTACAGCTGCCGCAGCTTGATAAGATAACTCCACGTCTGCCACACGGGTCGTAGCCACCAGGTGCCTAAGCTCTGGCTTCAATCCTTTAACAAAATGTTGAGCCCTCAGCTTCTCATCAGCCATGATGTGGGGAGCATAGCGACCCAATTCTAAAAATCTGGATCGATACTACAGCACAGACATATCTCCCTGGGATAGCTCCATGAACTTATATATCCTCCTCATCCTGATGGGCTCTGGGTTGAAAGCTCGCTCGAATGCTACCAGAAACTCCTACCATGGAACCCATCGCAATGAATGAGACTGGAATGCCGATTCCCACTCGGTGGTCCACCATGACAGAGCTGATCCCTACAATTGATAACTCGCCAACAGCACATTCTCATCATCTGCACAGTCCATTGCTCAGAACACATGTTCCATCACATCAACCCACAATCTCGCTACATTAGGATCTGGCTGGCCTTCAAATGTCGGTGGATGAAGCTTCAGAAACTCCCACAAGAGACACCCACGATCACCATGCAATGAACTACTCTCACCAGCCTCCTGACCATGACGCTGTCGACTCATCTGCTGCACGAAAAATTGATACACACTGGCATAAAACTCAACCTAACCTGGCACATCCGGAGCCACTACCAATGGGGGAGACAACTCTCTACCCAAATCCTCTCAGCTTAGCTCCATTTAGGATCTCGCCGGTACCTCAGGCAATGATCCAGTCTGCCTCCTCGGTGCCATCGAAACCCTTAAAAATAGTAGGGAAAATAAGAAGCAGTAATTAGAACAAAACACCCTAGGCCAACTGCCGACTGTACTTGACTTTTTGGACTCTTAAGCGTTGCAATCGTCTCGAATTCCCATGCATTTTTTATACCTCGCTCTGATACCATCTGTAACGACCCAAGATCCAGATAACGGGTATAACCTGATACCATTTGAATCCTGGCCCACCACCCACGAGCCGGAGGGCTCAGAAGGGTTAAAGGATGGTGTGGAAATACATTGTTCACCGTTCTTATATGTTCTTAACCCCTGGTGAAAATCGGGCAGCACCTCCCCTGGATCGGGACTTACCGGAGATAATAGAAAGCCATCAAACGGATTGCTCCATGGTGACCTTCAAAATTTGGAACGGCCTCACGGTGTTCCGATAACATGAATGTGAGTGTGGAAAACTCGAGGGCTAGCCTTCAACAGCTACCAAGAATCACGGGCGATGATCCTCCAAAGTGGGACAAGTGTTTGCCACAAGGGCAACGAATGTTCATCCATAGGTGGGTTCCTTTGAGGGTCGTGCCATGGAGAGACAAGCCTCAGGGTCCCTGGACGATTGGAGAGTGAAGAATGGGAGTCGAGACAGAAATAGAGAAAGCTAGATTTGCAAAAGGTTTTTGTTTATTCATCCTCACAAACGGGGAAGAGATTTTTACAAAAAGAGTTCAACCTAAGATGAAAGTAGAGTACATTGCAAAGGGGGGAGGAAGAAGATACTGACAAGAAAGGGGGGAAAGAGAACACAGAACCCACCCGACTCACCTCTCACACTCACTCCCCTCCCCTCTCTTCACCTCACTTTCACTCTCCGGCGCGAGGATGAGGATTCTTCACACTTCGGCCGAGCCCCTCTTCTCAGAAGCTCTCACCCCTCTTTTTCTCTCTTCTCCTCGTGAACATAGCAGGGAGCCACCCACATTTTTTCTCCCAACCCCTTTTCTTCAACCGATGCCTGTTATATATATATCCCCCGGGGGTGTTTAGGTTCTCTTTGTTCGAAGAAGAGCGTGCCCCGTCGCTTGCCCACGTCGCGATCGTGTTGCTGTCGAGCTTCTTCGCATGCCACGTTGCATTGCAATCACTTGTAGGGGCATGGGCAGCCGGCTGACGAGTAGATCGCTCGACAATGCAGGGCTTGTGTAACACCCGTAGTTTAGCGGATCCTTAGTGGTGTGGATCTAGATTCCGTCCGGTGAATTTTAACTATTTTTAGAAATTTTTAGGGTATTTTTAGGCGTTTAATTAGAGTTGTTAAAGTATTTATATAATTATTTTGGACATATTTATAATTTTAGAGAATTTGAGGTTTAAATTGTTATTTTAGTTTTAAAAATAAACAATAATAAAAATCAAATTTTATAAACACTCGCCCTCTGATGATGATGATGATGAGGAGGAGGAGGAGGAGGAGGAGGACTTTTGTAGTTTCATTTAGTTTTTTTCTCTGGTCACTCCGAGAGTTTGTCTCAGACTCCTTTTTTTATGTTGAATAAAAGACATAGTTCAGTAGCTTGTTGCTTTCATCCTTTTGCATATCTGTTGTTTCCTTCACCTCCTTTTTTTTGTTGACACTTTATCAGCTCTACCAGCCTTTTGAGTTTTCGCCAGAGCTGACCCTCTTTTCTTTTTCCAGTACGCCCTTGCGGGTTTTCACATTAAAGGGTAACCCAATTTTTTCCGAGGCACCCTTGCGAGTTTTCACCTCAACCAAGTTGAACGTATTTTTCCCTTAATCATCCCCTTGATTGGGAACGACTAAGTCTACTGGGGCACCTCTATTTTGAGCCCCATTATCTTTTTTTAAGAGAGATATCAGTGGGACAAATGACATATCCGCAAAGATTGAATAGTCAGGATTGACCGGCTTTCATGGTCTGGGAGCCAAGGAAGTGGAATTTGACATGGTTGACCTTTATGGTTTGTAACTAGTAATAAGTCAAAACCAAAAGTTGAGGCACAAATAGGGTTGATAGTCCAAAAAGGACATATACGTCAACACTACAAGTAGAATTCACTGGAATTGACAACCTAAAAAGACATATAAGTCAAAACATAAAGTTGAGACACAAGTAGGGTTGATAGTCCAAAAAGGACATGTAAGTCAACACTACAAGTAGAATTGACTGGAATTCACAATCCAAAAGGGACATGTAAATCAAAACCAAAAGTTAAGACACAAGTAGGGTTGACAGTCCAAAAAGGACAATTAAGCCAACACTACAAGTAGAATTGACATCTTGAAAAAGACATGTTAAGTCAAGACCGAAAAATGAAACGTAAGTAGGATTGATAGCCCAAAAAAGACATGCAAGCCAACCGCATAAGTAGAATTGACTGGGATTGACAGCCTAAAAGGGACATGTAAGTCAAAACCAAAAGTCAAAGTAAACAACTAATCCTGGTGGTCTGACATTGGAGACTTGACAATAAATGGCTACCCTTAATGGTATGGAGCCAAACTTGGAAGTAGTAGGCTAAAGACAAAGTTGGCAAACTTTTTTGGCATGAGGCGCTAAATAATTCAGCTTATACCTGGCGTCCCTATGATCCTCTCGGGCTTTAAGATGATCTGCTCGGGCTTCAATCGGAGAACTCGAGCCACTTTATTAACAATGTCCAAGATAACATTGGGGGTGGCAACTACCTCCAGGTCTGAAATATACTCCATCGGACCAGCACAGCCCACTGCATTGATTATATGGGCCCTCCACTCTGTGAAAGTGCTACCTGCAAATGCTCCCTCAGGGACTGGCTCTGATAACTGGGACTTCATCTTCAGACCACAGGAGGTCTTCAAATCAGTAAGACACTGAAGATCCAGGGGTCGCCCTCTGACGGGAAGACCCAGAAGTGGAAGTTGCTACTGGTGCACTCCTCAAAGGCTTCAGGGCCCCAGCATACTGGCTCCTATCAACAAGAATGGGGACCCCCTCCTCCCTCCAACAAGCTTTTATCTCACGAATGGCTCGAGCAGCCCCAGAAAAGTGAGACCTGACGAACTCGGGGTCAAGAAACAGGGGAGGCAAGTCCTCCCTCCTCAGACACCTCTCCTTAGCAGCTCGGATGGCGTCGGCACGCTGTCTGAACACATTACTAACTTTGAACCACCAACGCGCATAGTATATGTCAAAGTGACCCCTGCACGTTCGTACTGGGACTAGATAATCCTCCTTCACATCACGAAAGAGGAAGGCCTGCCAAGCAGCTGCAACCAGATGTACATCCCTCTGTCTAGACTGTCGAAGGGCCAAAGAGAAGTCCACATTTGGAGGAATAGCCTACTCATATCCGAAATTCTTGGCAAACCGGTGTGGATAATACGGCTCGAGAACTGCTGTGCTAGAACGGCGGTAAACTAGAGCCCCAGGCCGTATACAAACCACCCACTCGGTCAATACATGGGAGGAGGGCAAAGCCCATGAAGACAACCTGCAGGCAACTGTATCACCCTGCCGCTCCAGGTAGGGACGGTATAGGTGGGAGCTGTGGTCGAAGTCCAGACTCTCACCTCTCCCAGTATGTAGGAAAGACAAAGCACAGCGGGCACTAGCTAGCTGTAAAACCACATCCTGGTCCGGATGACTAGCAAACGCAAAGATGAGTGGGGCAGCTGGGTTATCAACCGGTGTCCTCTGCGAAAGCTCTGGCAACAGCAAACCAGCCCACGCACTCAAATAATGAGTGGTCATCAGAATACCCTTGTCTCTAGGCGACAGGTGTGAAGTCAAAGTCTCAAAGGAATCGTAAATATTCGCCAATGCAACTGGGGCAATAGCAAGTCTGCGCCCACATGCCATCAGACAAGCCGGGTAGATCACCTTTGCTCGTAGAATTCCCTCCTCTCCGTGAGAGATCACAAAGCTGGCCAGCCAGTAGGTCAAGTAAGCTGCCAAGTACGTCAGTGGCGGCATCTCCCTCGAGCTCCACCCCTGTGCTAGGGTGGGCAAGTGATGCGGGTGTGAAGCAAACCTCAGCACAACCTCCCTGCACTGCTCTCACGTCATGCCAGAAGAAGCGAACTCTTCATAAAAACAGTAGGGACCGCTGTAAAAATGCGTCACCCAGGCATTCAATGTCACTCTCGGTGTGCGGATAGCCTTCTCTTTTCCCACGAGGGCTAGGTCCCTCCAAGTCTTCATCAAGTATCTGAAACAGTAAGGGAGGAGATATCGGTCGGCTCCATCTGAAGCACTGAAATGTAAATCATCCAAGGACAGTTCATGATGGGGCTGTCCACAAATTGGCAGTTCAGAAATCCTGTGAAAAGCCCACAGGTCTAATGAAGTCTCCCCCTCAGCGGTGACGAATGTGCTCCAGCGCCGGTTGAACCTCTCAGCCAAGGCCTAGATCAACCCTGTATGGCAAGGGTAGGAGTACGATGCCGCGGTCACTGCGTGGCGGATCCCCGCCCTATCAAACACTGCTCTGTAAACAGTCAGAATGCCCCACAGCCATTCCGTAGCGCCCCGACGGTAGCAATGGGAAGGAATGACGGCCCATCTCCCATACTAGCTGGGAGTCTTCTGTGCTAGTATCCTCTTCAATAAACAATCATGATCATAATCACCATGTATAAAAGTAGCACTAGAGGGAGTCAGAAACATCTCGTCTACTGGAACATCCGCGGTCTTGTGATGCCTGGATAACAGCCAAACTGCTGGCGACGACGGTCCCATTCGGACTGTAAAGCTATCAAAGTCCCTGAAGAAGCCTAAACTCTTCTGATCAAGATATTGCCTCTGTCGCACAAAGCCCACGGGGAAACTTGGATAAGAAAAAGTGCAAGTGCCATGTATACTGTCCCTCCCGAGCAATATAGCCCGCTCAAGGTGACACCTCACTCCTAGCAAGCGGGAATCATCAACCTCCACACCAGAAGGCACAAAGCTATGGACAAAAGATAGGAGATGCTAGTCCAGTGGAAAATGGGATGGATACCCTCCTAAGCGGTCATATACATAGACCCCTGTCTCCTCATAATGCGGGAGACATCAACCGCACCTTCAGCTACAGCGGTCTCCTCAGTTGGGCCCTCAGCGACCCAAGAAAACCCGCGGTCCACTACGTCAAAACCCTCAGAAGTAATGTTGCGAGGAGGGAAGGGTGGCATGAGCCTATCCGTCCTCCGCACATAGTGATCATCAGAGCCCCCGACCGTGGGCCTCCGGGATGCCTCTCTGCTTCTGCTTTGGCGAGCCATGTCTACAGAAGTTGCAAAAGCCAAGAGCAAGGAGAAAAAAAAAGAGTAACAGAGCTCAATCAAAGATCAAATCAACATATGGACAGCAATAAAAATATTGAGCAGTCCTACAAACCCCATTATGTCAATGGACTCGGGGATTAGCAAAAAATCATGGAAGACACGGGCCACCCACCCCCGCCTCCGGCTTTAACGGATGTCCCGTGGAGGGTATTTGTTGCACCCACTATTTATCTCGGATAAATCGAGAAATTGCCCTCGCATTGTTCGGGGTTCAACATTCGACGTATCACTGCTTCGTGGAATATTTCCACACATCGGGACTCTACAGCTCGTCCATTTTCTGCAATTATGGATTCCTCACAGCAAGCAAGGCGATCGGATACCGGGTTAAAACCACCGCGATTGTTAGGATTGCGTGGTTCCGGGCGACATCCAAGAAGGGGAGGCTTTTATCCCTCGGACGCTCGACGTGAGCAAACGAAGCTTCGCAGCGAGAGAAGGGAGACGCGAGGGATGGTCTACGCACCGTCAAAGGTGTCTCACGCACATGTATCACGCAGCCCGGACAAGAACAAATCCGCTCCTCGCGACCCACTGCACGGGGAAGACGACAAACGAATAAGGCGACGCATTCTCTCCTCTCTCCACGCGGCGTGCCAAATCACAAACGAATAGCATGTAACGGATCATCCTGAGACCATTATAGCTCCCTGGCGCATGGGGTTAGGCGCATTATACCAACCGCCATGCCCAGTCAAACGTCAGTCAAACGCACCATAACGGACCTGCACAAGGGCGTTATCTGATCATAACGCATAAGGGGGAGTCCGTTAAGACGAACCGACTGACATGGTCTTCGAGAAAGACCGCGATCTTCGAGGAGCTGACAGCAGCAGACTTGAAAATCACCCAAGCATAACGCACCTCCCTTGGCGCGTTATACTCATGTAACGGACCAGGTCTGGTCTGTCACACCAACAAGGCCTCGAAATGCCTGAAATAATCTACGGATGTAACGGTCAATCGTGGGGGAGTCACAGCCATGTGACGGCCTTTGGAATGATCGTTACACCGAACCGGCGAATAAAACCATGGAATGGCCAAATCGGCCCGTTCCACGACCCATTCATGCCGAAACGTAGGGGAAACAAAGCCACATGACGAGAGAAGACCCCTGGAGGCTAAAAACGACACATGCACGCATCCGATCGTGAAAATGAGGCGATTCCAACAAATCGACCCAAATTTGGTCACCTGGGTTCCCAGACACCTACCGGCCCCAAATGATGACCAATCGACACGAAACTTACGGGAATGGGATCCGGACATCCCAGCAGTCATTTTGACACTAACTACGCTGCGAATGGTTGTCGTTTTTTGGCAAACCCTAAAAACCCTAAAAATAACAATTTTTCCCAAATTAGCCCGATCTAGCCCATTATAGCGCCAAACCACGCATAGAAGTAGGGAAAACGTAGAGGACGAAGTGGTGATCTATCTCCCTACCTCCACCGAAGAAATCAAGCCCCGAAACAACTAAACCACGTCGAAAACCACCCAGAATGTGAACGGCGTCTCCTTCAAATCCACCGAGGGATCGCGCCCGCCACGCTCCAACCGCCGCTCTTCCCTGCGAATCGATCTCCCAGACGCGTCCCCGACTTGGCCAGCTCTGCAACGGTGTGCATCCTACGCTGAACGGACCAGAGACGGAGGAGAAATGAGAGAGAGAAAGGGCGGGTGAAAATGAGAGGGGAGAGAGAGGGTTGAGGGTTTATAAAGAGAAATTAGGGATTTTCGGTCCAACCAAAATAGCTAGCTTGAGTGGTAAAAGATATGACTATGTCTAAGAAATTAAACAATTACAGTCTTTTCTCTCTCTAGATTTTTTAGTGCGAGAAACTCTGGTTTTGCTTCTTCCCGCCATCGTTTCCTTCATCTTCTCTAGCGATTCGCCCTCCTTGTCGGCCATGGCTGGTATGGCGGGGGAGGTTCTGATCCTTCTGGAGAGCAACGATGCCGGCAGCTCAGACTTGGCTATGGTGGCTCCACGAAAAACGTATGCTCAAACTCTCATGGAAGCACAGCTTCGGCCGCATATTCCATTTCAGGTGAAGCCCCCTACGTATACGGATCAAGGTGAACCTACTGTCTTTTTCTCCCAAGAAGAGATCCAGGCCTCTTGCTCACATCTTCAAAATGTAATTATTGCTAAATGCTCCTACGACCGTCCCTCAATCTCAGAAATTAAAGCATGTCTTTCGCAGTGTCTACAACTTAGCTCTGATTTCATTATTAACCGGATGAATGCCAGACATATTCTGATTCGGATGAGTTGCGAAGCTGATTTCCTCAAAGTTCTTCTTCAAAAGAACTTACATGTCAAGGGATTTCTATTCAAATTTTTCAAATGGTCGCATGACTTTGATTTTGACTCTGATCCTTCGACCGTCCCTGTATGTATTGAGTTCCCTTCGTTACCTGTCAACTTTTATCATGAGGATATGCTCAGATCTATAGCAGGGAATGTTGGCTCTGTACTGCGGATTCATGATGCAACATCTGCCATGACTGAAACATCGGAGGCTCTGGTGTGCGTTGAGCTTGACCTTTCGGTGCAGAGAAAGGACCAGTTATGGATTGGCATGGAAGGTGGTGGTTTTTGGCAGCGACTTAGCTACCATAGAGTGCCACATTTATGTTCTCATTGTCATAAGATTGGGCACATGAAAGATGATTGTAAGAAGAAATAGAGTAAGAATTTGGTGTGGAATCAATCTTTGCGTAAGGCTGCCTCCATTGTAGTGCAAAAAGCTATCCGTCAGGAATATAGGCCTCGGATGCCCAAAATTCTTAGCCCAAAGATAACAGCTAATGACACAAACAGATTCTCAGCTCTGCTCCAGACATCTGATGACTTTGATTCTGAGGAAGTAACCATTTTCGGCCTGACTATGTTGCTCGAGTAGCGGTCGCAGCTTCGGCCTGGTTTGCCTCGACAGCGGGTGTAAAGCATATCTTCTCCTCGTCTTCCTCATAGGGCAGATTGAAGTGGGCAGAGAGGGTATTGTAGGAGCGCACTGTCTCCCACTTGGCCTTGTTGGCTCTTCTTTTCTTCTTTTACTTCCTCTTCATTTCTTTGGCTAGTGCTTGCCCCCAGAATAGGCTATCATCCTTTTTCGACGCTTTGTCAGCCTCTCCTTCTTGCTTTAGCGAAAGCTATTCTAGCTCTTGCCATGGGACATGATCCCGTATCAGTAAAGGCTTCAATTCTGGTTGTTCATATTCATCTAGCCCGTCTATGTAGTCTTGCAGTCGCCGGACTTCTGGACTAATTTCTTTAGCCATTGGCAGCGGAGTCTGTCTTCTCCGGTTGTGTGTGTGTATTCTGATGACTGTTGGTGGGCTGACCCACACGGGTGCTGCCATTGGAGGAATGGGTCATAGTGTGATGCCGCGGACATGCGCCCCCCACCTTTGGGCGAGGTGTGGCTTTCTTCTTGGTCTTTGTAGGGACCTGCTGCCATCCCTGTTGTTCCTTTATCGACGTCAGAAAGCAGGCCTCGTAAGTATGTTGAGTGCTAGCTTCTGTAATTTCTTCAGGCAAAGCCTGATATAAAGAAATCATGTTGGCTGCAGCTCTCCTCAGAGGTGCTTCATGAGGTTGTGGAGGGTCAACTTTGTACTCCCCCAAATCTATTTCTTCTTTCTTCACCATGCCCTCGATGATGTCTTTGAATACATAGCAGTCCTCGATCGGGTGCCCCGACATCTAATGATAAGGGCAGAATCTCAGACTATCTCTTCTCTTCAGGTCCTCCGGCCTTTTTGGCTCAGGTAAGGTGACCTCATTATACTAGGTAACCTAGTCAAATAGAACCTTAGTCTTCTCCTTCGGAAAAGAATAGGATTTCTTCATTTTGTCCCTTAGTGAGGGACCTTCCTTCTTCTCTTTTGCCTTGGTAGGTTGAGACGCAGCTGCCTTTCTGCCCTTATCTCTTTGCTGTTCAAATGCCCTGATATCAAGGGTGTTTGTTTCTTTAGGCACTTGGCGCCGCTCTACTGCCTTTGCTTTCTAACTGAGATTTACATTCTGACTTAATTGAAAATTCATTTGATAAACTATGATTTAGAAAGGATTTGATGATCTAGTATATCAAATAGTGATCAGTAAAAAGGCAGACTAAGTCTGCTTGGAGCTCTCACCATGCGTGAGGTGATCTTCGGATCTAAGTTCTCCGCCTAGTACTGGATCACTATAAAATTAAATGTCTAGCTCATGAGGGAAATACTATTATCTTTTGATTTGAAACTGTACTTAGTGTTACATCTGTTTATATGATGCATCCAGAACTTATTTTTAACTTCCTCCATATTTGAACTTCTTCTTTCTTCGCTACTCTTCATGTCATACTTGTTTAATCGAACATCATGCATTGTCCTCACTGCCTTTTATATGGGAGAGGCTACAATTTCTTATAAAGCTCAATTGATGAGTAATTGCATGACAAATAATGCTTGAATGTGAACATGTGAATATCCTATTTTGATTGTAGCTCATGCTCAAAGGTGAGCATTTTGCTAAGTATACTTGAGGGCTGGTTCTTGTTCCTTACTGATCTCCTGATCTATTTTGAATTCAATGACCCATCATGCTAAGGGAGGAGGTTGCAGGTGATGTGTAAGACCATGCATATGAGTTCAGCAAGTTTAAAAAGTGTTTTGCAAAATTTGTTAAGCATGATTCAAACATGTATTTCATCTCCCATTCAAATTTGAAATATTGCATATTCATTCATTGGGAGAGACAACATTCATGTACCTTGCATGTGCGAAATGACTTTCATATCTATTGGATTTCAGGTACAGATTGTGACTTGCATTCGAATCAGAGCATGTCTGCATATTGCATGCTAGGCATTGACATTTGAACATCAGCATGGCATATAGTGCATGTCAAGCATAGAATGAAATCTGGATGGTGCACTCATATTTGCTAAATTCATATTAATCCTTGAGTGTGAATGTTTTGAGGAATGCTTTGAATGTTGCATCCTCCTAAGTGTGCTTGCATGCCATGACTTAATGATATATAAAATGTTGACTAGAAGGAGGGCAAGTTAAGCTTGCCCAAGAGCTATCACCATGCGAGAGAATTTGCCTCCGCCTGGTACCATGATTCAGTGTCCATGATTTGTCAAAACTTCACTGTGTATTACATCATCAGGTCTCTTTGGCTTTGGCAGAGTAACCTTGTTATACTTGATAGCCCACTCGAACAATGCTCGAGTCTTATCTCTTTGGAAGGCATAGAGCTTCTTTTCTGTATTCTACTATGGAGGCCTTTCTTGACACTCAGCAGGTCCGTTGAGAGGAAGATTGTGTACCCATCTTTACCTTTTTACCCCGAGGCTAATAGCATGGACGGCTTTTAACATCGGTCGCTTGTTAACCTACCTGGCCTGATGATTTGAGTTGATAGAAATTGGTGGATATCTTGCAAAGAAGTCTTCAATCTCCATTGCAACATTAATCAATCGGTCAAAAGACTGGATTTCTACTCCAATTATCTTTTCCAGGACTTCTTTCTTCAAATTTTGTTTACATATTTGCATTGCGTCCTCTAGATGCAGAGGGCGCCGACATGTTATACTAAGATCCCTCCATCTCTTGATATATTCTGCAGCAGCTTCATCATCTTTTTACTTGGTTGCTAATAGCTCAGCCATGGTCACCTCTGTCTCGACAACATGGAATCTTTCTGTGAATTTTTGTTGCGTATCTGGCCAGTCGTCAATAGATCCAACCGGCATGCCAGAATACCATTCAAAGGCAGGTCCTGTTAGAAAAGACCTGAAGAACTTCAATAGGTACAACTCGTCTGCCGCCAAGTCACCCATGATTGCCACATAGTGTGTAATGTGTTCTTTTGGGGAGCCTTATCCACTGAATTTGTCAAATTTAGGAAGTTTATTGATGCCGAGTGGCAATCTTTTAGTAGTATGGTAGGCTGGATATGGCACTTCATATATGTCAAAGGGGACATAATCAGCACCACCCTTTTTGGCTAGCCTTTCCTCGATCATCTTCTCCACCATTGATTTATTCACCATAACAGCACCGCTGATTCAGGGCAGAGGTGGGTGGGCTGCATTACTTGCGTGGTTGGAGTAGCAATATGAGACAACAAAGGCTCTAATAGGGGAGCCTGCCACTGTATTTGAAGAGGCTTTAGCTGTGTTGGTTGGAGCGACTGGGAATAATTCTGGGAAGCAACCCAACTCTGATCATCAGTTTGCAGGATGGTTTGTGAAAGAGCACCCGTAGGGTTGGAACCTCCCCGTGACGGCTCGGCTCCGATTCTAGAAGGTCCAAAAAGATCCATGTGTAGGAATTCATAAGGCATGGATGATAGTGGCTCACTTCTAGATTTGAAGGATTTTCGGGTTTGTTTTCCTAGGGAGCATACTTCACAAACCTGAGTGTTCCTTTTTTCAGGCAATTTGGGCAGACCTCTCACCATTCCATGCTTGGCTAGTTCGTGTAATATGTTGTAGCTGACATGGCCAAGCCTTCTGCGCCACAGCCACACATCATTTGGCGGACTGGCAGACAAGCAAAGGTTCTTTGAAAGAGAGCTGTCAAGGTCTACCATATAAACATTATTTACTCTATGTCCTATAAACTTCACACCATCAGAATTCTATCCAAAAATTTTACATTCACTAGCATTAAACAAAACTTTGTGGCCTCTGTCGCATAGTTGGCTTATGCTGAGCAGGTAGTGCTCAAGGCCTTCAACCAGCATGACATTCTCTATGAATTTTGAAGAATTCTTACCTACAGTTCCTGTGCCAATGACTCTTCCATTGTCTTTGCCTCCAAACATCACTTGCTTCCTTCTTTCCTGATCAAATGGGTGAATTTCTTTTTGTCCTCGGTCATATGCCTCGAGCAGCCATTGTCCAAGTACCATCAGTTGTGATGGGATGCTATGCATTCCTGCATGGAACACATTAAGCAGAAGTTTTCGGAACCCAACAAATTTTGGTCCATAATCATAATTCAAGGTGTGTAGTAAATTCTTTGGAATCCACACTTGCTTGCATGGTTTTACTCTCTGGCTGGACCAGCATTGGTTGCTGGTGTGTCTAGGATGATTGTAGGTATGGCAAACAGATTTCATGAAGTTCAAGGAATGTGAAATACGTTGAGGTCTGGTTCTTGGATTTTTGAGAGTGTTGAATTGGGTATGGAAGGTACCCATGTTTGGCTGTCTATGGACCCATATCATATCATTGAACCAATGTTTCTTTTCAGAGTAGTAGAGTGAGCTGCATCAGCCTATGTGATCATTGCTTCGACCTGATTATGTAGCAGGTTTCCCATGATACGTTTGGAAATTTCCTTTCTTCCTTTTGGTATTTTGTCTTTGGGTTTGAAATTTTTGAGTTTTGAGGGTTCTAGGCTCAGAGGTGCTTTGTCTTGTTGGCTCTTTTGAAATATTTATTTAATACAAGAGTATATGATTTGGCATGAATTTAGCATAAGTTGAAAATAATTCCTCATGCATAAAGAACATGCAATCTAACAGAATAAATCATGAATATAACCAAGTACATGAAAACAGTACTGGAACAGGAATAAAACCTAATAAACTATGCTTACTATCTAGTAAAAAGGGCTAATCTGCATTATGTTTTGGGTTAACACAATACAGAGTTTTTGGAAGCAAAAGCGGTCTTCGTGTGGACCGTTTGCAAAGTTTAGCGGTCTATTGTTGGGCCGCTAGCGAAAACTAGGCGGTCTTAAGGAAGACCATTTCTTCCTGTAAACTGTAAACAGAATTAAAACTAAAATATGTGCTATCTGGGGCAACTAGATGCATGAAATCAACGTAATAACGAATCTAAAACATGCCACAAGGTAATAAGGCTATGAACATGCTGGGGTTTATGGAAAATAATCAAGAGATTCAATTTTTATCTTTCTTAAGGTTAGATATAGGCATGAACATGAAAAACATCAAATGCTCCAGATATAAATCATGAAATTGATGGGAAGAGGAGGGCTTTTGTCCCTAACATCATGTTTGAGCCATTTATGAGATAACCTATCTTGATTTATCCCTCTAGACCTTGGATTTCTGATTAGAAGCAAGCCCCAGTCCTGCACATCCATTGCTAAACCAGTGATTTCTTGCCCCTCTATCTCCTGATTCTCCTAACCTAAAAACGTACAAATTGGAGGGTAGATAGAAGACATAAAGGGGATCAAAAAGTTCTAGAAGTACTAGTTCTAAATACCTCGTTTAGGGCTCTTATTTTTCTGATCTTCCTGGGTCCCTTGCACAGGTTCCTGGGTCACTTGTGCAAAATCAGCAATTTTGCTCGCCCTTTTCTCCCTGATGGCTCAATCTCTTAGGATGAAAGTTTGAGGGAAGTTAGACCTTAGTATTATAATAAAAAACCTCTAAAGAACATACATCTAATTCGGCCTTCTTACCTTAGTTCCCTCCTCACTTTGGAGCTTCATATATCGGGTAGAAAGTCAAGCCCTTCCCTTATGGTCGACCCTCTCACCAAAGATCTCGGCCCACTTACTTCATTAGATGTGGATGATCTGCCACCGTTTGAGATCAGCCTCCTGGGTGGCGTCCCCAGTTCTTGGTAGCGGTAGTCCGATACTTGTATTGGGTTATCGGTACCCTGAGCACTGGGTCGTTACACCCACGGCAACCAGCTTAAAGCCGTCTCTCTCGGGTAGCCTCGCCACCACTCCCTGGTGGGACCATATGCGTGCCGGAAGGCTACGACTAGTGGAGGGTCACTGAAGGAGTAGGCTCTCTAACTATAGAAAATAGTGCCTGAACTGGACAAAGTACAAGGACCGCTCCTCGTACCGACACTGACTCCCGGTGATGCAAGCCGAGAACACACCACCTCCGGGGACCCTACAGCACCCTCACACATGGCCCCCATCCGATGCCCGGCATCAAGCAGATCACAGGTCAACACGTGAATCGAGGTCCACTCACCCGGGATTCAAATCGGCAAGAATGGAACTCCGGTTGGACAGGACCCAAATGGCAGTCCACTCTGGGCCATCCCAGGGTGAAAATGGTCGAACGATAGATCGCAAGGTAAAGAGAGGCGGTCACCCATAGGCCGACACTCAGAGAGGAGAAACGGTATCTTGAGGACTGTCTGAAACAAAAATGGTCCACCTTGGGCCACTTAAGGAGTGAAATGGTCCCCCCTGGGACCGCCACACCATGGACTCCATGGGAAGGTAAACGGTAACCTGGTGACCATTGGGGGCTAAAACAGTCTCCCTTGAGACTGCCAGGCTGGGTGAAACAGTCACCTTCATGACTACCATTCCCAAGGACTATTCAACGGTCAAAAATGCCTCGAGAGTCATGCTGGCTCCGCGAGGAAAATGCTCGGCCGATTGGCCATCATAGAGGGTAACGATCAGTCGGTCGACCGCATACCCTACCGACACTTCCTGGTCGGCTAGCAGTCACCCTGAGGGCCGCTAATGATAAAAATGGTTCTTGTTAGGACCATTTTCTTCCCTGAAAATCTAGAACGGCGGGAACGGCCCCAAGATGCCATTTCATGCCCCATTCACCCCCAGGTGAAGGGGAAACAAGGGGGAAACTCATCCCCATGCCCCAGAGCATCGTTTGATGCCAACAAACCATGGAATAACGTGATAAATTGCTTGATCTGGTGCTCGATCCCCAAAGCATGATTTTCCCTTCCTGGCGTGAGATAACCCTCTCTCGACCTCCCATCGGCCTAGAAATTGTGGGGAAGGTAAACAATGAGCTAAGCATCCATCACCCAATCTCAAGGTCACTCGAAACATGACGGATCGTCGCCGATCTTAAAAAACCCGCTCGAAAGCCTCGAGCTCCCACGAGCTTCCACGAGCCGCATGCCGCCACGATCACCTCGTCACCACCGTCGTCACCATGCCGTCGCCTCCCCACCGTCTGTAGTCGGGGGCGGGCACGCTGCGGTCGTCGCAGGAGGAAGAAGAGGAAGAGAGGGCGCGGCCAGTTCTCACGGGGGAGAGAGGAGGAAGTAGAGGAAAGAAGAAGAATAAAAAAAGAAAAAGAAAGGGTTATTTATAGGAAATCCTGATTTTCAAAAAAACATGAAAAAATAGAAAAATACTTATCCTCAATCCTCGAAATATGCCAGACGCACTGGGACTGTCCAGGAGTAGGAGAACGCGACGGTTTACCATGTACAGGGTTCCATAGGTTCATTTGGAAAAAAACACGCGGGAACCACAAATCACATTCTGGGACCTCCAAAAGTGATCCGAAACTCACGGATCCTAACTCGAAAAATGTTCTAAAAGTAGTTTCGGGCGTAAGAAAATTAGTTTCTCTGCGAAAATAAATCTAGGACCTGTGAAAAAGGATCCGAAGGGTCCGAGATATTACACATACCTTCTAGGAGGTGGGATGCCTCCACTGCTACCAGGGCTATGCACCACACGAGCTGGGAATCCCGCCTCACTACACCGAATGACTACTACCTCGGTTGGGGTGGCCCCTCAGGGCAATCATGTGCCTTGTGTCTTACCTGACCACACATGTAGCACCTCTCAGCACTCGAACATGATCTACCTAGATGCAGCTTACCACTTCTTAAACACTGACTCTGCTGACCTCCAGCCACACTCTGCTACTGAGATTGAACCGTTGACTATGGCACGCTCTCCTCAGATGCCTGCCTTTCACCCTTATGCCACTGCCTCTATCTCCATCCCAATCTCCACAGACGCCTACCGGAAGGTGACGATGTCATCAAGGATGGCTGGCTTGAAAGCTACTGCACCTCCATCTATAGATCACCAAACTATTAAACCTAACTGAGTGGGAACTACTCTGCTTGAGATTCCTAGGTCCTTAAAATGTTCGCCTCCAAAGCCACCACTACCTGGTACACCACGTCCAGACCTATAACTTGAGTCACAATCAAAGCTCACCACAACTCTACTCTTAATCCCAGAAGAAACTACTAAGCCTCAAGACTTCATCTGCCATCACATGAGGGGCATAGCAGCCCAATTCCATGAAACGGGCCTGATACTCTATAACTATCATCACACCCTACTACAAATTCAGGAATTGGAACATCCTCTTAATCCAGAGGTACTCAGGACTATAAGCTCACTCAAAAGCCTCAATAAACACCTACCAAGAAATCTGTCGAAGTGGTCAAGATGGAAGAGTCATCTCCCACTCCGAGGTCCACCATGAGAGAGTGGAACCATGCCACTGGTAACTTGCCAGTATGACTCACTCCTCATTGGCACATTCTATTGACTGGAACACTCATTCAACCACATCAATCCACAATCTCACTACATTAGGATCCAGTTGGAACTAAAATGTCGGTGGTTGAAACTACAGAAACTCTCACAAAACACATCCTCAGCTACCATGTGACAAACTGCCCTCGCTAGCCTCCTAACCATGGCACTGCTAACTCCACTATTGCATGAACAACTGATACATGCCAGCAAAAAACTCTGCTTGACTCGGCACACCCGAGGCCGCTACCTCTAGAGGAGGTAACTCACTACCCGGTTCCTCTCTACTTCGCTCCTCCGGAGACCCTGCCAGTACCTCTGATGATGATCGAACTTGCCTTCTCAGTGACATATGACCTTTAACACAAACATAGAAAGCAAGGGGGGTGAATAAAATAAAACACACTATACTAGCTACCGACTGTACTGAACTCTCTGGACTCTTAGTCACCACAACTATTTCAAATTCCCATGCATTTCCACAACCATACTCTAATACCATCTATAATGACCCAAGATCTAGATATCGAGTCAAACCCAATACCATTTGGATCCTACGCCACCACCCATGAGCTGGAAAGCTTAGTAGGGTTATTTGGGTGTTGTAGTCATGCATTGAAATTTTATACAATTTTAGGAAATAAATTACATTTTCTAATTAAACAAAATAAATTTTTGAAAGGAGCAAACAAAAGAAGAACGGGCCAGCCGCATACCTAGTCGGGGTGGGCTCTTAGGCCCAACTAAGGGCCCGCGAGTGGAAAAGGGCCTGGCTGCCCGGCCCAAAATCGAGCCAGGCCCGCGAGACTATCGAGTCGGGTCGACCCATTGACAGTTATACCCACCATTAAGCATCTCTTTCACACGCACCAAATCCACTTCCCCTTTCGCTAAATCTACTCTCAAACACCTTCGCAACCATTGGAACCTCCCCTGCACAACCTCTGGCGGCAAGGAGACCTCCTCCACACACGACGCGCTCACCGGCAGCGAGCCGCCCAGAAGGTCCTAGCATCTTTTGTGAATGACCGGCCCGATAGAGCCTTCCCACCCACAGCCACCCTGTAGAAACGCCGTGAGTGGCCTATCCTGTCACACACGTAGCAACGACCCTCGAAATGTCTCCGAGGAAGTAACGGCAGCCGGAGAGCTCCCACAGCGGTCCCACTGAGAAGCCGGTTAGCCCTGAAGCGGAGCTCCAACAACCTTATTGGACCCCCTAGAAAGACCCCCGAAAACACAGCTTCTCTCTCTAGAAAAACTGCATAAATCGGGTCGAATCGAGCCAGATTGCCCGATCCGATCGGATTTTAGGCGAATCGATCCGATCCCGCACTGACCATTCCCGATTCTTCAATGGGATCAACCGAAATCGGGTCAGATTGCTTGATTCCACCTAGGCAACCCCATTTGAAATTCAAATGGGGTGGGTTTACCGGTTTGGGGGGAAAGCCATTCGGGAGCTTTTGTCCTAGGGATTTTTTTGATTGTGATTTCACTCTTTCAGACACCTTTTCACTTTCTTCTCTTCTCTTTCACTTTCCTTGCTCTCCTTCACACCTCTCTCTCTCTCTCTCTCACACACATACACTCTATCTCCCCTCTCAATCTAAGCTCATTGTTGAAGGAAGATCAAGGGTGGTTGGTGTTGATCCCATTGGAAGATTGCTTCTAGACTCATCTAGGGTCATTTTCTCCGAGAGATCTTCAAAGGTAAGTCTCTCTCTCTATCTAGAAGAATTCTCTCCTCATGTTCTTGATTAGGGCACGTTTTTTTTGTTGTTTTAATTATCAAGAACTTATTGTTTGAACTTATTATTGCTAGTCAAACTTTATATTTCTCGTGGAAGTAGCTTGATTTATAACTTGAATATGAAAGAGAGGGCATGGACGGTGTCCAAGGGCTCCACGCTAGCTCCTTCGACAGATGGCTGGAAACATACTATAAATCATGGGGTATGATGCATACTTGCATTGCATTATTCTGGGAGTACTTTTTTTATAAAGAGGTGAAATCCATGAGACTCATCATGAAATTATACTTGTTTGTTACTTGAGTTTCTAGTGCATAACTTACATGGTTATGAAAAGTACATTCTCGATACATGCTAGTACATGCTCGTTCATGAAATGCCACATTATAATCTTGCTTGATCATGCTCTTATATTATTTCATATTTCTACCCTTATCTTGATGTCTCATTGTTACTTCGATTTTATTCGTGTGATTTATCGCATTTCCTTTATCTTACCTTCTAAAGCTAAAATGCTAATTACTTTAACTTGTCTTCATGTTGATACGAAGATACCTACTGGGTAAGTGTACTCATTTCCTACTTTTCCAATCTTTTTCAGGAGAATCTGGCAGGTCGGATTCGGACTATGTAAGTGGCAGATCCGAGAGCGAATGAAGAAAGAGCGAAGCCTTAGATTGTCATTAGTCGATAGTCATGTCAATGTAATTTTCTTTTATTTAAGGCTAGTAGTCAACATGCGATAAAGAAAGTTAAGTCAAGGGTCTTGTAGACTTTGATTATTTTGATGGAATAAAGTTGGATTTTTGAGTATGTGATCTTGTATTCACTCTTATGTGTGTGAATGTTAGCGCTCTGATTATATTGCTAGCTTGAGGCATATTGCCGACTGTTCAAGTTCCTGAATTAATTCTGCGGCATATATCTCAGGACATGACAATAGTTGTCGTATCCCAGTCCTAGCTGGAATTGGCCGGAACATCCTGATCGAGTTAGAACACAAGACAAAATACCTTTTATTCTAATCTAGTGGGGTGTTTGCCCTATCCTCACCATCAGAATCCATGCTACCTTGTTCTGGCTTATCCAGATCAGTGCCAAACTATCGTAGTCAAAATCTTCAAGCTTCTTAAACCCATTTACTGACATTCTTACGCCCTCTCCCTTTTTTTTGGACTTGTACGAGCAAGGGAAGGTTCGCCACGTTGGTCGTTTTAACGAGCTTGAAGACGAGCTGACAGCATTTTCAACGATTGGTTACACAGGACAAGGTAGCCCGAACCGTGCGGATGCGTGGATATGGGTGCTTACTGAACTGTTCCCAGGCCTTGTAAGGGCCAAAAAAGAAAGAACACTCCCCAAACTAAGGACATTTGACCACGCTGGTTCGCAGTCGTGGATGGGCTAATACATGGCAAAAAAAGCGAAGTCCCCTTCTCCGGATGAGAAGCTGCTAGAAGAAGTCAAGCAGCGTTTCTCCCGTTGCGAGGATGCAGAAGCAGAGAATCGCAATCTGTGGAAGGAAGACTTGCGCTTTGCCAATGGCGACCCGGAAAACGGCTGGCAGTGGGAAGAGTCGATGCGCAAACAGCGCGAAATAGACAAACGCCCATGCCTGACGGTCAACAAGGTCAAGCAGCATAACCGCCAGATCACGAACGATGCGCGGCAGAACAAGCCGTCTGTGCGCGTCTATCCGGTGGATGATGGGGCGGACACGAAGACAGCCGAAATCCTGAACGGGATTATTCGCCACATTGAGGCCAATTCTGACGCTGATGTGGCCTATGACACTGGTGCAGAGTTCGCCGTGGATGCAGGCTTGGGTTATTGGCGCATCACGACGGATTACGTGTCCGATGACTCGTTCGACCAGGAAATCTACATTAAACGGGTCAAGAACCCGCTGAATATCTACCTCGACCCTGACATCCAAGAAGCGGATGGTTCGGATGCGCGATTTGGCTTCGTCTTCAAGGACATGGAGAAGGCCGAGTTCGAGAAGACTTTCCCTGACGCTGAGGTCATTGGCTGGCCGATGGAATCCGCTGGCGGCAATGACTGGATTCAGAAGGACAAAATCCGCATTGCCGAGTATTTCCGCAAGGTCGAGGTAAAAGACACGCTTTACGCGCTGCCAGATGGTTCTACGCGCCTTGCTTCGGAGATGACTAACGAAGAGATCGATCTTCTGAAACAATCCGATGCGCGTAGCCGTGTTGTCAAAACCTGTCGTGTCGAGTGGTTCCTGACGGCTGGCGCTGAGCAAATCCTAGACCGCCGTGACTGGCCGGGCATCTATATCCCAATCGTCCCAATTCTAAATTCTCTTAATTTGGTGAATGTGCCGGCCGACATCATCCAGGTGCCTTCAGAGTTCAGACATATATTTATATATATGGTGATTGGAATTTGATCACGAGGGTTTGGAAAAAGACGCAAACCCATATCTAGCTGGTGGTGGTCTGAAAGTCTTGCCCCTCGTCGTCTGGCTATGTAGCCTTGGGGGTTGGACCACCCTTTCCCTTTTAGGGGACCATCCACCCGCACCACCCCGGCCCCCCACATTAATAAATGGGAGCCCGACGGGTCGGACCAGTTTCCCCTCGGTTCCACCCGCCAACCGTGGACGCTTCAACCCGCGCGATGGCGGTGCATGTGGACCGATGCCAGGGGCGTTGGACTTGGATGACTACTTGATTCATGCGTCAAAGTTTGAGGAGTGGGGCTCATCGTCATGTGTATGCACAACCTTGGAAATTTGACTCGGCAAAAGACACGTGTCGGTAGGCAGCTCGATACCAAGATCCCGGGGAGTTTTGTGATGAAATCACGCGTCTGTAGACGCACGTGTCATTTGACTTGACTTTTGATGAGACCGCGGAACATGCACGTGCCGAGGAGGGCGCAACCTCGAGGTCGGATGCTCTCGGTACAGGAGAGGATTAGACTCCAGTGGCCGTGGTTTGTCGACTCGGTATTACTCGCGTTAATTTGATCACAGTGTATCCAGTTGATCCAGTCAGTGGGATTCGCATTCAAGTCAGATTAATATCTCTTTAAATTAAGATGTTTGTATCGTATCTGGACGATGAATCACTGAGGGTTACTTTGGTAACGAATTAAGTCGAGTTAAGGTGAATTAATCGGTCTGATGAGTTAATTTTTATTTGATATTTTTTTTTTAATCCGGGTCAGATAGGATTAAAGTAGATTAACTCATTTCTAAGAAATAAGTGAAATGAGTTAATCTATCTAAATTAAGATTAGGGGTCGAGTCGGTCATCTCGGATAGGCCACCCGCTCCTAACCTAATCCGTTACTAAAGTGACCTTCAGAGCTCTCTTCCCATGTTTTGATTCACAATCACACATAGTGCTCTCTCTCTCTCTCTCTCTCTCTCTCTCTCTCTCTCTCTCTCTCTCTCTCACACACACACACACACACACACACACATACTTTTGTTTATGGGAACTTTCAGGTATCTCACAGATGGTTGTCTTCTTCGGGAAAGTTTGTCTAGTATGGATCTGACTGAATATTCCATCATTATCTTGGATGAAGCTCACGAGAGAAGTTTAAACACGTGAATATCTAACTTTATTTTTGTTTCATTCAATTGTCGCTCAGGCTTTGATGTCCAATGTGATCTAAAGTTTTGTATGCTTTGCTTTCAGTTGTTTTATACATTTGTTGTACTTAGACTTAGAAGGCAAGTAGTGGTACTGGGAACTTTTCCCTTGCCAGTTGCCACTCATTATTTCATACAATAAATTGAAGGAAAGTGATTTATTAACACCATTCCTTGGCTCTAAAATTAACATACCAATAAAATATGTACCACAACCATCCTTTTTCTGAAATGCCAACTCGTTATTTACTGTCAAGTGATGATTTGGCATGCTTTTATTTGCTGGAGTCAAATTTGGAGTCAAGAATGGCTTGATTTTTATTTTAGGTTACTTGCACATGTCACACAAAATAGATTGAGAAAAGGCTGCTTCAAGGTTGAGGCTCTGCTGCAGAAACCTTGATGTCTGGACACTCAGCATAGGCAGTAGAGGCACAATTCCTCCTTGGAATTACTACCTGACCTCCATGTATGCTGTTTGCACCATTTTTTCTTCTCAAAGAAAGGGCAGAGGAAAGGAAAATTAAGGACCAAAACATGGATCTGTATGGTTAAAGGGGATATTAAGGAGTCCTGCAATAAGAAAATGTGGCTGCATCATTGACACAACTATGAAATAATATAATGTAAAGTAGATTGAGAGGGGAGTGGCGGAATGCTTTCTATGTTCAAACTTCTTTCTCATTATGCTCACATGAAAAAATTGTATTTTTTGAAGTGAATTAGTGCCAAACTTTATGCTAGATTACCCTTTTTCCCTTTATTTTTTTCCAACCATCTTGAGAGTTAGAGTAAACCCCTGTGCCTGCATAAGTGATTGGCTCTTGTCCTATCTCGAAGGACTACCGTCTTCAATGAAGGATGTCAAAAAGTGCTGTGGGACAATCCGAGCACATTTGCTTTAGCCATAGAGTTAAAATTGTTGTGATTGTGTGCTGTATATTTTTTTGGGCAATCATCCATTCTCTACTCCTTTGTAATCTTTTCTTGGGTGTTGTGTTCTCGGGGCGTGATCGTGGTCCTTGAGATGTATTTTCCAAGATTGTTGTTATGCTTATTATTTATCTTTATTGGTAAGCTGCTCACTATATGACTAGTACATTGTAGTTATGTGTTTAGCTATTATTGTACCTTGATGTGACCCAGCTTGCAGTTGTGTTCAGTGGTTCTGGGTTGAGTACGGAGCCTGGATTCTGCAAGTGCTTTTGCTATTGTTGTTGTTGTTGTGTGTTGGTGGTTGTGTTTAGCTTGGGAAGAATTTCCTGTGAATCTGATTTCGCACTGAGTGGACCGAAGTCTTATCAGTTAGTTTTGATGTACTCTTCTATTATGTTAGAGTTGGCATGCGACTTGAATTAGATGTAATGTCTGAGTGAGGACTGACTTGATTGTGTTTGTGGCCCAGTGCTATCATTGGCGTCCTGTGTGCCAGGTTTCGCTGTTGTTTCTGGCGCTGAAGCCGATGATGTGGAGCTGTCAGCTGAGAGGACTATGCTTCCTTGTTTAAGCTGCTGCTTGTTGTATCTGCCATTTGTTTTATCGGTAATTATTTTTGTGGCATGGGTCATGTCTCCTTCCCTGTGAGACGTAAGCGACGTTGCCCTGTTTTGGAGGTGTCAGACTTGTGTTCACTTGTGTGCCATGCTCATTCTGTGGTTTGATTTGCCTTGAGATCCAGAGCGTGTGCTTGTGATTGTGGTCTAGCAATGTCCCTCTGAATTGTATTTTTCGAGATTTGTGTTGTTAAGTTGTGAATGTTGGTGTTGGCTAGAGTTTGATGATCATTGCCAGCGTTCTGGGTTGTTCTCTCCTGCTTCTTCTTATTAGCTCCTTAAATTTTGAGGATGAAATTTCTTAAAGGTGGGGAGGATGTAATATCTTGGATTCTTTCAGATCTAAATCGGAGAGCTTTTGGATCACTTTTGTGGGTCTTGAGTTGTGTTTTACGATCCACGCAGATTTTTCTCTGGTACAAGTTACGAAACCCAGTGGTGAGTTTATTGTTGAGTTCATCGACTTGAGGACGCTACAGTTGCGTTGTGCTCTTTTTGAGGATCATTTAGACTATTTTTCATATTTTTTTGAATTAGTGAATTTTTGGGAGACCTATCTTATCCCGGGTGTTGATTGGCGTGGTCAACTGTTGACTGGTCCTTCCCCTCTTCTGCTTTGAGTCGTAAGTGTTCTGGACTCTGTTTCTGGGCGTTTTTGGCTCCGGGGCCTATTTTTAAGGACCATATCTTGTAGAATTCTCCACCAAATCGAGTCCCGTTTGTTTCTATCTCTTCCACTTTATATTATCTCGAGTTTGGGCTATAGAACCAGAATTTTGGTGGAGTATTTTGCTTGAAAATGTAGAGAAAACTTTTGGGTTTATGTAGTCCTAGTTCAACACAAACTCTGCCAGATTAGGCTCCGGGGTCTCCTTCTAAGGGCCATATCTTCTAGAAATCTCCACCAAAGTGAGTCCCACTTGTTCCTACCTCTTATCCTAACTATTATCTCGAGATTGATCCATAGATCTCAGATTTTCGTGGACTCTATCTCTTAAAATCGTGGTGAAAAGTTCTAGATTTTCTGTAGTTTCTATATAAAGGGCCCTATGCAGACTGTGTGACGGGGACGCGTTTCCAAGGCGACAGCGAAGCCATGCTGGACTGTCTTCATCCTCCTTCAACCCTATCCAGAAGAGAAAAGTATTAACTTCGTTTTGGTTCCTTATTTGTTCAATTGCATCAACGTTTGAGCTCTCAACATCGCCCCTACTTTTGGCAAATCATCACAGTTTGCTGATTTTCTGCTACAACTTCATAATGGGGGCATGTTCATCAAGCTGGGGCGGAGTCATGCTTCATCTTCTTCGTCCTCTTTCCACTCCATCTTGAATAGGGGAGTATTAGCTTTTTTTTGATTATATATGCGCCTTATTTATCTCATCTTTCGCCCCTTTTCCAAGCCCCAACTTTTGAGGTTTCACCACACTGTTCTGCACTTTTCTGAAACCCAGATTTCTTGTGACGGGGGCACGTTTGCATCATCGGGGGGAGGCCATGGTGCACTTATGATCCATTTTTTCAACTTCAGCTCTTAAGGGAAGTACAATCTTCATTTTACACCATTCTGGGCTCATTATGTTGTCATCTTCATGCATATATTTCTCCATTATTTTTGCACTTTCATTCTGTTTTCACACTTAAAGTCTATTCTGTCATATTCTGCACCCTTTTATTTTCTTGTGTTTTCCGATTGCCCTCGGGGGTCTTGTTTGGTCGTCTGGGGTTGTCCTTTGAAGGACGGGGGACTCTGGGACGCTAAAATTGGCCCGTGGGGGCTTGTTGTTGTCGCGTCGTAGTTGACGTTCGCAAGGTGTTCAGGTAAATTCTTGACACACCTCAGGCTATTGAACGGACTGAGTAACTGATTGAGGGGCCTTAAAATTGGCCTGGGGCTGGGGGTAGAAGCTTGCATAAGTCTGAAGATGACGCTTTGGGTGTGCGGGCCCTGCCTTGGTGGCACATGTCGCGTTGCAAGGCGGATTGACAGAGTAGCCCCAGGTTACCCCCGGAAGCTAAAAGTTCATGGCTCATTGCCGCATATCTGAGGGTCGGGGGTGGCCCTGACTTGCTGGGGGGTGTTGTAGAACCCGACTGGTATGTTGCAGCCGTAGGTCGGCCCGCGGTTTGCTGTAGAAGGGATGGGATATATGCACTCACAAGGTATTCGGGAAAATGCCCGACACGTGTGTGAGCCGTATGCGCGTGTTGTCGGTCTCCAAAGCCTGTGGTTGACTTAGTTAGGTATCCCTTTGACCTTGGAGGGCTGGAGGAAGGCATCTTGGGGGTAGGTCTCGGCCTTATTGCTGGGTGTCATGTGGCATGGCTTGTAGTTGGGGTGCCCCAGGGTTGGCCTGGGTGGCGGCGTAGAATGTGGGCAAAGCCCACCACTGAGCGATCGAGAGTAACCCCAATCAATTGTTGAAGTCACCGTATGTCACAGCTAGCTGGTTGGGACCCTTGGTCAGGCCCGTTAAGCCATAGGAGGAGCCGAGTATCCCATGCCTCAAAGGTGCTCAGGGAAATTCCCGAGCCCTTATTCCTTAACATTTTCGTTGGGAAATTGTTCGGGTACAACATTCTTGTAGCTACTTCTTCAACTTATTAAGCTCGGTTGGGGACATCTTGTAGGGAGCTTTAGAAATAGGTACAACTCCCAGAATTAATTCAATAGAGAAGTTTACTTCCCCTGCGGGTGGTAAACCAGGTAGTTCTGAAGGAAAAATATCGAAAAATTCTTTTACAATGGGAATTTCCTTAAGAATAAGTTCTTTGGATTTGATGATAACTACGGAAGCAAGAAAAGCTTCACAACCTTGCAAAATGAGTTTGTCTCAGTTGTCTGAAGATACAAGTTATGAAAGAGATCCAGTGCAGGAGAAAAATGTGGAAAGAAACATTAACAAGTCCTCAGTAGTTACAAAGACTGATGATGATCAGGATAATTTTGGACCTCTAATATTGGAAACAGAATTGAGGGCATGCCCTACAGATGTTTGCCATAATGCCCCACTTAATCATATCATATCTCCAATGCTAAATGAGGACAATGCTCAGTCTGAGTTACTCCCTAGTGAAAATCATGAGGAACTCCCTTCAACCCAAAATAACAAAGTGTCTGGTAAAACAGAGGACACTGCAATGCCATTTCAACATTTGGGTATTAAAGATATTCAAATTATTAGTTCGAATGAAGTGTCTGAAAGATCGGCTGCTGAAAATCTTCAGATGGTAAGACAGGATAGCAAAAACTCCTCTCAATTTTTTCTAGCCAGAGAAAGCAATGAGATTTCAGCTATCCCTGGGGACCTTATTACTAATGCCCGCTTGACTAGAGCTAAGGCCAAGGAACTGGCAGCCCACTCTTCATCTTCTTATGCCCATGATTAATTCAGCTCTCATATGGAATGTAAGGGGTATAGGAAACAAGGCTACTGTTAGAGGCCTTGTGCAGATTATAAAAGACCAAAGGCTTGGTTTGGTAGCTATCTCAGAGCCTCGCATTAATTTTAGCTGTGCTAATAAGGTGGCTTGTAGAATTAAACTTCATTCTGTTTTGGGTAATAATGGTTCTAACTCCAAAATGTGGATATTCTATAGCAATGATATTAGCCTTGATGTTGTAGAGAGGCATTCTCAGTATATTACAATTGGCCTGAAAGAGGGCAGATCTGTTTACATTTACTTCACTGCGGTCTATGCATCATGTAGTGCTAGAATTCGTAGGGACATGTTTGATTCTTTGATGAATTTCAGTCAAGGGGTGACCATTCCCTGGATTATTGGTGGTGATTTCAATTGTATAATTACTCCTGATGAAAAGATTGGAGGGGTAATGCCTTCAGCTGGAGCTATGTTAGACTTTTAAAGTTGTATTACTAATGTTGGATTAATTGATGCTGGTTATTCTGGAACTCCTTATACATGGTCAAATAATCAAACTGGGACAACACACATCCGAGCTTGTTTGGATGATATACCTATGCGTGATCGGTCGTGATCATTCATTTCTCATCTAATAGCTCCAGCTGGGCTAAGAGGTTCTCTCTCCGTTGCTTGGGGTCGAGCTCGGGATGCAGCTGCACTCTTACTGAGGGAACGGATATTTCATATGGGAGTACCGCATCTGTCCCAAAAGTAAGTGCGTACGGGGTTTGGCCCGTGGGAGTTCATACAGAAGTGTGATAAGCCCAAAAGGCCTCAATGAGGCGATCTGGCCAGTCTGAATAATGATTAGATTTGTAGGTTTTCTTGATAATTCTGATGAGTGTTTTATTTGTAGCTTTAGCTTGTCCGTTTCCTTGTGGGTAGTATGGAGATGAATGGTGCAACTTGATGTCATATTTACCACACATGTCGCGGAGTTCCTAGGATGTGAACTGCAGCCCGTTATCGGTGACGATGTCACGAGGAACGCTGAACCTAGCGAGGATGTTGCACTTGATGAACTTCACCATTGTTGACACCTTGACTTTTGTGAATTCCTCAGCTTCTGCCCATTTCTTGAAGTATTCTGTAGCGGTGAGAATGAAAGATTTCCTTCGGATTTCTCCAGTTCTATCCTCCAGAGGGCCGACTATGTCAAACGCCCACATGGCAAAAAGCCAAGGGGCTATAAGAGGGTGGAGCGAGCACTAGGGAGCGTGGACCTTGTCCGCATGGAGCTGAGATTTAACGCAATGGCGGACATAATGGGTACAATCCTGATTCATAGTAGGCCAATAATATTACCAAAGGAGTTTTTGAGCAAGCATGCGACCATTCACATGGCCACTGCATTCACTAGAGTGAGCAGCTTCGACAACTGCATGGGATTCAGTGTCATCGAGGCACAGATGTAATGCCCCTGATTTTCTTTCAAATATTTATCGGGTATTTATGTGTATTTTTCTCTGATAAGCCTTCGGAACGCTGTGCAGGGTGAACCGATGCGTTCTCTGACTCCGGGACAGTAACACTATGTTGTGCGTCTTCCGAGGATCACCGAGGTAATTTTTCATATTTTTTTAAATTTTTGACATTTTTTGGATTTTTCTATATATAACTTCCTTAACCCTTCTCTCTCCCCATTCTCTCTTTCTCACTCTCTCACCTCTCTTTCTCCCCTCTCTAATTTTACACCCATGAGCATCAAATAACACTCATGCCCTTTATCACACAATTGACTAATGCTCAGTAAATTATGTTCCAGACCTTCCACTAACATAACATTTTCAACAAGATTGGTAGAATTCTTACCTATAGTTCTAGAACCAATAATCTTACATTTGTCCTTTCCCCCAAATCTTACTTGCCGTACTTCTTTCTTGATCAATTGACTAAATTTCTTTTCATCCCCTATCATGTGCCTCGAGTAGCCACTTTCTAAGTACCACCTGTTGTGATAGGCTGCTAGGCATTCCTGCACAGGACAAATCAGGCAAAAATTTTTTGAACCAAAGCAAATTTGAGTCCACAATCATTATTGAAAACATATAGTAAACATTTTGGAATCCATACTTACTTGGTAGATTTAGTTTCCTGGCTAGACCAACATTGTTTGCTTATGTGCCCTAGTTTGTTGCAAGTATTACAGATAGGTTTCACAAAATGCCTAAAGTAAGGGGTAGTGTGTGACTTCACATATGAATTATTGAATTGATTGATTCTTTTGTGGTATGTACCACTGTTTGAGTTGAATTTAGGATTATTTCTTCTATCCCACCTTGGCTTAGGCCAATTTGTTCTGTTTCCATAAGCCCTAAAACTAGAATTGTAATTGTTCCATTGAGTTCTGCACTGATTTGTATTTGCCCTATAGGTTGGAGGAACAAATTTGGTCTGTTTGCTTAAGACAAATCTGAAGTGTTGTCTAAACAGTTTACGTTTGTACATGGTCTTGTTCCCAAACTGTGTAGACTTCTATTGACTTGGCCCCATGGTCGCCCTCTGGTGAGTAGTCGACTAACCATTCCCATGTCGACTGATGGTGACTTTGATGTTTTTCCCTTTGCCCTGATTGTTTTATCTTTTATTGACTATGGGTTAGGGACAGACTTTTGAACAGGTTCCTAAATTATCAACTTTCCTTTGGCTTTCTCCGAGTTAAATGAAATTGTTTTCACTTCAAATTCCTTTTTCTTTGTGGGATTGAATCCCAAACCTTCCCTATTCAAATTTACCTAGGTGCCTAGCATAGCATCTAAGTCCTTGAACCATGTTCTCAAGAGTTAATTGTTTATCCTTTAATTCTTTTTCAATTTTCTCCAAATAAAAGAGTAAAAAGAGAGAAGAGAGAGGGAAAAAAGAAGAAGAAAAGAAAAATGGAAATCATAACATGATTTGCATGCTTGCTTGCCTCACGTGCATGTTCCCCTGTGATATAGTATTAATACATCTCCTTTGAATGTCCTAGGACCATACTCCCTTGCTAAATAACACAGCCCCGATTCTAGGTATGTGTGCGTCATAGCATATACTAAGGAATTAAAAACTAAATTTTATTGAGTGCATCTATCAAGGGGTAGTGCCATAGCTATGTCATTTGCGTAGCTCATGAAATACACCTAGACAAAACTCCCGCACTATGCACACAATGTGAGCAATGGTCCTTAGTCATAGGGGCATCATAAATTCCTTCCTAACACTTCATGGATGCTCAAATTTCTACACTCACATGAAGGGTGATCATGAGGAAAAAGCTACCTACCCCCTTGGTTCAAAAAAAATGATGATGATAAGTGGAATGTGAATCTAGGTAGCTAGGAATCCCTACTGAAACAAATAAGGAGACTCACGTAAAATGGTAAAGTAAATTTCATAATAAAATCGCTATAAGGAAATGTGGATCCAAGAAGTCGAGAATTTCCACTGAAATAAATGAGGAGACTTGCATGAAATGGTAAAGCTATTTCTATAATAAAATTGTTACAAGGGAATGCAGATCCAAGAAGCCAGGAATCTCCACTGAAAGAAGTGAGTAAACTCGTGCGAAATAGTGAAGCAAACCCCACAGTAAAATCATAATAAAGGATGAATCTTAGTAGTTGAGAATCCCCACTAAAATAAATGAGGAGACTCACACCAAACAGCGAAGTCTGGAATTTAAAATAAACGAGGGGGTTGTGTAAACTTACTGAAAGTCGAGAACCCTAAAATGTACGTGTAGACGCTATAGTAATCCTCTAGTGTTACTTAGCATATCTGCGTGTCCCCATGTCTAGGATTCACTACTCACATACTCGCACTATCACATCACGAAGTAAGGTCTTGGGTATAGATTGTGATTTACGCTATGCACATATTCTATGCAGTGTCCTCTATGCACATGCACATCTCCCTTAGTTATGCCTTGTGAGCTACACTCTGTTCATGAATCATTGGCACTGTCGTTATACTATCTCCGAAAGCGGGCTATAATTTTGATATCTTTCAAATAATTCAGTATATTCCTCTTCCCAATCTTCAACGGAGAAATTCTCGAATGGGGAGATTACCTCATCATCTTCTTTATTTGCCATAAGGCAAATCTTCTCATCTTCTTTGTCCGAAGTGCTTCCCTCTTCTTCTTCATCGTCACTCCAAGTACATATCATGGCCTTAGGCCTCTTTCCCTTGGCCTTAGTGATTTTCTTCAACAGTTCTGGACATTCTCCATGCATATGCCCTGGCTTCCTGCAATGGTAACAAATCAACTTGTCAACTTTTTTATTCTGATCAGGTTTAAACTTGGTAAGTTCATTTACCTTTGATGGTTTCTTCATCCACTGATTTTTACCTCTTCTCCTTAGGAGTTTCTTGAACTGTTTAGTGAGAAGAGCCTGATCAACACATTCTTCATTAGAGTCACTATCACTAGACTCACTTGAATCACTTATACTCTCATAAATCTTGAGCGCGACTGGCTTCTTCTTTTTGAAATCTTGTTCATTCCTCCTCAGGTTGAGTTCATAGGTGATCAATGACCCAATCAACTCATCGACGGTCAGGATCGAGAGATTCTTTGAATCCTCGATGACTGTGGCCTTTGTGTGCCACGCAGGGGGAAGTGACCTGAGGATTTTTTTGACTAGCTTGCTATCAGAGTACTCCTTACCAAGAGATTTCAAACCATTTTTTAACTGAGCCAATTGAGCATACATTTCTGAGATGGTTTCATCAGTTCTCATCCTAAACATTTCATAATCAAAAATTAGTAGATTGGCCTTGGTGGCCCTTACCTCAGAGTTACCCTCATATATAAGCTGTAATCGATCCCACAATTTTTTAGCTGACTTACATGATGACACCCTTGAAAATTCCATAGGGTGGATGGTGCATTGCATGATATTCATGGTGCTCCAGTTGGTTGTTGACAACTCTATCTGCTCCTTCGTCCAGACATTCTCATCCTCTGGCAACTAGTGAGGACCTCGGCTTACAACCTGCCAAATTTCGTGATCCTACGCACGTAGGAACACCTCCATCCTATTCTTCAAATAGGAATAGTTAGTGCCATCGAAAAATGGAGGTCATTTAATGGAATGACCCTCAACTAGAAAGCTTCTGGGAACCGAAAAGAACTCTTCAAGATAATGCCCTCTATCTTCTTCCCTTCATTTTTTTTGGCCCACTGATTGTTGCTAGCAAGCCAATCAGCAGATGTAAACATTATTCTCAAGTTATCTTTGCAGTCAAGCAGACTCTGCAAATTTAAGTAGTTGGTGGCAAAGTAAGTGACAGCTGCACGTGCAAGATTCTTATCATTTGTGTACTTTCTCATCATGGCAAGAATCTTTGTGTGCCCATAAATAAATGTAGTCACTATTTTGGCCCTACGAATGGCTTCTTTCATTGGGGACAATTTGGAAATGTCCTCCAACATCTAGTCTAAACAATAGGCAGCACATGGTGTCCAGAATAAATGTGGATGTGCTGACATCAACATTCTCCTAGCTGCCACATAGCTAGGCTCGTTGTCTGTCACAAGTTGGATGAAATGCTCAACACCAACTTCTTTAATAACCTTGTCCAATAAATTTGCCAACAATTTGGCATCTTTCACGTGTGAGGAAACATCAATTAATTTCAAGAAAATAGTCCCACGTGGAGACAAAATGATAGTGAGAGATAGAGAAAGAAAATAGATTGAAAGCATCCATTGATTTCGGGAAAACAATCCTACCTGGAGAGTTCACAAGAAAGTTGATCAATGTTCGTCCCTTCACATATGTCCATACATTGGACATGGTGCTACAACTATATCTTAGCCAATTTTCTTTTTGGGCGTCCACCAACTCTTGAGTTGTTTTTATCTCTTTAAGTAAAATAGTCTTACGAATCTCATGATAGCTAGGTCCTTTAAATCCCATACCGTATTGTGCCACAACTTTCAACATGGTTTGAAAACTAGGTAGGCACACTGTATTGAATGGGATTCCAGGTTGATAAAACCACCTACCTACATATTGGAGGACTCTTTCCTGATGCTCTTTTTCCCATTTTTTATCTCTTGTGGTCTTAGTTTGTCCCGGATCAGGAGTGCAGAATTTGTCTGTAGGACCTTTCATTCGTGGTGGCTTTGCAAGAATGTCATCAAGTAGATTCACTTGAGATGTCTCCACAGATTGAGATGAATCCTTCAACAAATCATCTTTATGTTCTGTCTCCCTCACCATTTGTAGCTTCTAAGTTCTAGCTTTCTCAGCATTTTTGTCAATCTTGTCTAGATCGAGTCTTTGTAATTTTCATTTTTCTTGAATCTAGTGCATTGAAGAAGGTTGAAATAGTTGATATATTTGCATATTTGGTTCTTAATGAAATAAAGATTGAGTTTGAGTAAAGTACTTTTGCAATTACATCTTAATGTGTGATTGTCTTGCGCTCTGATTATTTCTTGCTTGCAAGAGACTTACCATGCCGCCTGTTCACGTTCCTCTCCGCTGTAATTAAAGGCTCGGGGCGTGACAATGAGAGACAGGTATAGACTTTTCGACCTTCTCAGAGAAAAGAGAAATCTACACCGACGCACATATAAGGCTGTTTAGGTAGCCTATGCATGGTTCACTCCATAAATTTGGTTTAGAATCAGACGATATGGGTTATTTTAAAAAAATTAAAAAAAAAGACATTTCCCCACTAACCGAAGTCAGTGTTCATTTACAGCGGCGTAAAGTCCAAACACCCTTGATTAACTGTTGTTGCACCCACTATTTATCTCGGATAAATCGAGATATTACCCTCGCATTGTTCGGGGTTCAATATTTGGCATATCGTCGCTCCGTGGAATATTTCCACACATCGGGACTTTGTAACCCGTCTATTTCTGCAATTATGAATTTCTCGCAGCAAGCAGAGTAATTGGACACCAGGTTAAAACCACCACAATTGTAAGGATCGCGTAGCTCCGAGCGAAACTCTAGAAAGAGGAGGCTTTTATCCCTCGGACGCTCGACATGGACAAAGAAAATCTCGTGGCAAGAAGAGGAAGACGCAAGGGATGGTGTACGCACCACCAAAGGAGTCCCACGCATGTGTATCACACAGCCAAGACAAGACAAATCTGCTCCTCAAGGCCCACGGCACGGGGAAGACGACATACAAACAAGAAGAGCACTCCCTCCTCTCTCCACGCAGCGTGCTGCGAGAACCAGGCTGAAAAAACACCAAAAAGCAGGGTTTATACAAAAGAAAGGGCACGGGAGACCCGACCGGGTCGAGCGAACCCGACTGGGGTCACCCGACCCGGGGGGGTCCGCGCCTGGCCAGGAGGACCCTCCCGGGGTCGCGCGAGCCCCGGCAGACCTGCCCTGGGTCCCGCGACCCCAGGGGGACCCGCCCAGGGTCAAACGACCGGAGGTAAGATGATATCTCTAAGCGTCCAAAACCAGAGACTCGATCCATTCAGGATAACTGAGACACTCACGAGATCACGTGTCAACCACTGGGTCACAATCGGGTTGACCAGAAACCATAATGACCCTCAAAATCACATAAAACACTACTCGGTGCAATGGCACATTTGAACACCCTATAACACGGTCACAACCCCCATAGGGCATCCACAACATCCGCGTATAATAGGCTAACCAAGGGGTCGAAGTCTAGCCAACCTACATGAGAGAAATACCGATCACAGATCGGGATGAGACTACTCTTCTGGGATTCCTCGACATATAGATATGACTCTCACGGAACACCCAAGGCATCCGTTGAGTCAAATGCAAACATGGCATTGAATCCTGGGCTTACCAAAGCCTGAGACAACACAAATAATACCCAGAAAATTGAGACCTTTAACACGGTGCATGCTTGTGTTGAGATAGTTAATACGCCCATATAGTGGGCCATGATGCCAGCAGAATGTGTCCAACACTCATAGTGCGTCAACGCGTTGATGTGGCACAAGCCTACATCGTGTTACTAGACGCGGCCATAGCCTCTAGCACGTTAACACCAGAACGTGATTAAGACCTTGGGCGCATTAATCAAGATTGCGGCCATCACCTAGGTCGCATTCTTCAGGATCGCGTCCAACACAAGGACCGCGTTCTGTACCTCCCTACTCTTCATCTCCGACTGGAGATGCAGTGCTTTGTTATTGCGCGTTCTACTGAGAATGCGGCCGACGCCATCAGCATGTTCTTGTCCCACTGGAAAATATGAAAAATCCACACGAAAACCCATTTTCCACTCCCCAATCGTTTATAAACGACGGAGAAACAACCCTAAACATGATACCAACCTTCCACAAGTCGGAAGGGGCCAACAAACCACAAAACGACACGAAACGGGTGATTTTCCACAAATCAACCCAAACTGGCTCACGAGGGAAATCGACCTCCTATTGACCCCAAATCATGGCCAAATGAAATAAAACTAGCAGGAATGGCATCCGAACATGCCAGAGGTTCAAATGAGACTATTTAACGCGAGAAACATTCCCTGGCCCTTATCTCTCCTTATAGCGCCCCCTTTTTCTTATCTCTCTTTATATATATCAATGGAAAGCTAACAAGATAAGGAATCCAGCAATATAAGATATGCCATATGAATTTAATGATGTTGGTCTGGGTAAACCCCCCTGGGGGGTTTACGTGGACCAGGATGCCCCCAAATAACTTGGTCTGTGTAAACCCCCATTTTCACAAAATAAAAATAAAAATAAAAAACCCAACATGATGTTGGTTTGGGTAAACCCCCCAAGGGGGTTTACGCAGACAAAGATGCCTCAGGGCAACATAGTCCGTGTAAATCCAAACGGGGGGTTACGGGGACTAGGATTCCCCCAGGCAACCTGGTCTGCGTAAACTCCCATTTTCTCAAAAAAAAAAAACTAACATGATGTTGATCCAGGTAAACCCCTCAGAGAGGTTTATGCGGACTAGGAGGCCCCCGGGCAACCTGGTCTACTTAAACCCCCCTTTATTAGGACCAACATGCCCCCCCTCTAATCCTAGGCCTATGAAACCCCCCTAGGAAGGCCAACGGTCAAAGACTTCACCCAGTTGACCCCCATGTGCAGCAGACCACTTGCGAACAACTCTCGATGAGGACAGTGATCCAATTTATGTGGGTTGTTCTTGTGTTTGACAATTACACACCGAGGGCATGTCACATAATCATCCCTCAGACGACATTTAAGCCAAGATACAAGCATCCACATCGGATCCCCTTGACGAACATTATGTAATGGCGATTTGATGGACACCTGACGACGGAGATGACTTGGCTTAAATCAACTTTGTGATCGACAATCTCACGCTGAGGGCATGCTACACTAGCCTTGACACGAGATGGAGTGTGGGGCCTCTTCCTTGATGAGCGTGCCTCACCTAGAGGTCACGAATAGATCGCAGCCACCTAGAAGACCGCATTCATCTGTGAACGTGCCACTGACACAAACCGCGTTCAAGCCCTGAAGAATGTCCCCAGGTTGTCCTACTAATGGAGCCTATCCCCATCAAGGCCCCTCAGACGGCGTGCTTATACCAATCACTAGTCCCCTTTATGGGCATTGTGAGGACTTGGCGTGCTTCTCACAACCTCCTCAAGCAGGTCTCGAGTCACAACAATGTAGCAACCCAGAAGATAAATCTAGAATATAAATAAAATTGTAAGGCTTAATGGGCTCTGGACATCAACAAGAAATTTATCAAGCAGACAGGCAGATATAGAATAGAAATGGTTTAAAGTGCATAGAAGCGTGTGACATCAACAGAATTAAGCAAACAGGTGAACATAGGGTAGGAAAGAATTACCTTTGATGCGTCTCAGTTCCTTGCAGAGTGTAATGAAATCTCCCCATTTCATATGACAGCGTCTGATAAACCGCAGAATTTGTTCCGTAGTGAACATGGATAAGCTCTCTAGGTATTCTCCATTGACACCGTTCTCTTCAAAGGCCTGGCGATAGCTACCAAGGCTTATCTCTTCCAGCCACAGACCAACATCCTAAACCAAGCTTCCATTGTCATTTGAAAGAGAATATAACTCTTATCTGAGATAAGTTAATATTCAGCGTTCACAAATCACAGACATGTGCCTGGATTCTATGAGGTTGATGTTGAATAGTTGTTGGTTTCTGAATTTTGCAAAAGAGTGCAATTTCTTTTAAAAGCACTAACAACAAGTTATTGACAAAGATGCAAAATGCAATATCAATATGCCACACTGTTGAGCACACTTCGGTCACATATAATGATCACAAACTCTACTTTACTAAAAGACACAATGCATGCATAATCTAGATGAAACTGCTCCTAGTGACCTGTAAGAAGGAAAGCATATGCAGCAATGATGACCCCCTCTCAGAAACAAGAATTTCGTCACTTGATATGCAAGCTGCAATAACAAGTGCAATTTCTTTCTGAGTATCAATAATGATGGGAATTATCACAAGTTATTAAAAAGAATGCAATATGCAATATCAACATGCTGCACTGTTGAGCACACTCCGGATTGAATGCAATAATCACAAACACTAAGTAAAGATATAAAGCATGCCAAAACCGAGATGAAATGTCAGAAGGAATGCAAATAGAGCTCCGATGATGATGCATCAGAGAAATAAGACTATTCTTTCTGTTCCATCGAGTGATTCAAAGAAGTTGTAAATGAAGTTAGAAAGAAGGATATACAAATATATTGTTCCTAGCTCCACAAATTAAAGGTGTGAAAGTTTTCTGAGGCTTAACATCTCAACTTGATCCACATGCATCCACCAGCTTCAGGAGCAGCACAAATAGAAGAAACAAGGAAGTGAAAGGCAGTGAAGACCCCCAAGGGTCCAGGAGGAGGGCATCTAGCACCAAGCACCTGCGATCGAGCACCCAGCATCTACGAGACACGGATTGTTCATTTGTCTTGACCTGTGAGGGGTAAGTCCTCGGATCTTGTATTTATGCTCCTAAGGGATATTTTTATAATTATGCCCCTCGGTGGGACATGTTTGTAAGTTTCTAAATCCCGGGGCGACTGAATTATGTAGTTCCGTCCCTATAACGGGGAAATTACAAAAGCGTCCTCCCCGGGTTTGCGAGAAATCAAAACTCCTGTTATTTACAATTCTACCTTGTAATTTCTTGTAATTCGGGCTACGCCCCTATTTTTCGCGTTAGTACGGATCTCTGTATTGTACAGTCAACAACTCGTCGACAACCCTCATTCTCGGTTAAGTTATGAATGTATCTAGTGTACTCCACAGATTTTCTTTGTACAACAAATCAGGGAAAATTATAAAAAACTCCCCGACTTGTGAGAATTGCACATATACCCCTCGGGCAAAATTGACGCACGTGAGCCTTCTAGGAAACCCTTGTCTCTCCTTCAACTCGAGGACGTTGCCAGCCCAATCCGACACTTATGTGCCGCCTCAAACTTAGGCCTATATAGTGTTTGGTAAAATTACTAAAATGCCCATGTGACCTAGTCACGGCCTAGCCGCCCCTAAAACCCTCTAGTCACGGCCTAGCCGGCCCTAAAACCCTCCACAAACAACCCCCAGCACCTTGGAAAGCCAGTTATCCGGTCCTACTTTCGTGCCAGCCCAAAAAAAATTCCCTGGCTTGATATAATTACCAAACTACCCTTAGAAAGGTAAAATTAACAAAATACCCCCGAAATCCAGGAAACTTCCTGCCACTTCAAAAATGACCATGGCTCTTGCCAAATTGCACTCATGCTCCTAAACTCTAGGGTCTTGCCTGAACTTTAGAGGCTTTTGACGAAACCCTAGTCTAGTCAATGTATTAGTGGTAAATAAGTGATTGCGACGAGTCACCCAAGGGAGCCTGCCCTCAACATCCGAACCTATGGAGGAGACTTTGAGATTTCTTTGGCAGTCAAACAAAGGTGTTCGGACGTTAGGCCGATATAAATCAACACTGACCGTGGTCAGTGGGGAGAAATCTAGCGAGTTCCCCTGATCTCTCAAATCAAGCAATCTCACACCAATTTTTTAGGATTATCAATAATGGGAAATCTTCGCACACTGTACAATGAGTTCGAAACGTAAATTTTGTAAAAATGAGAAAATATAATCACTATTTCAAACGTGCCCTTAATTTACTAGATACAGTTCTTCACTGTGCTAAAAAACCGGTGCTGATATAAACATACGTCCCAACCACCAATAATCGATCAAGAGTTGAGGATCCTGATCCAGTGAGTCGACTGGTAAATTAAGACCCCGCCTCATGGTAATGAGGTCTCATGTACTTGACTCTCGGGTCTTATCTTGATCATAGTTAATCCCCACATGAGTTGGACGTCAGTAGATTTGAATTCAGGTCTCTCGATCACACTCTGTTACATACCCAATTACCAAATGTGTTAAGTTGCCCGTCATCAAATATATATATGCTGGACTTGGCTAGCTGCACTTTGCTAACTAGATGAGGAGCTTATAGGGCAACTGTGGTAAGCACAAAGTGGTTGTTAAGAATTTGAATGGTGTTGTCATAAGGGAGTGCCTGCTCATTAGTGTGCCAGTTACATTAATTTATTGATCCCCCTTTATAAGCCATGTCTAATCCCTTTCCTTCTCTTGAAAATACTCGAGAGAGATGTTGCGCACACAGTTTATATACTGTCCTGACATTCTCTGGAAGAAGAAACACACCATGAAAGACAAATGTCAATCTCCCACAAACAGAAGGAACATCCACGTCAAGAAGAAAAATCCACGCATTCGGTGCGTACCCTGATCACAGCCCGCCGGTCTGCTTGTTGTGTGTCAGTGAAAAGCAATTGCTGGTGAATGCGAAGAAATATGCAGAAACACTCATCCTTTTTGGCTATTAATTACAAATATCTGCCTGCCTACAAGTAGAAAATAGTATTCTTTTCTTAATTGTCAATTTATCCAAATTTCTTGCCACTTACACGCCAAAGAGTTCCCTATAAATAAACACAAGTCATTAATTACAATCATAACTCGTTTTTAACCGTAATGATATACTTAATTCCGCACACTCACCTGACCGTGAATTAATCTCAAATTAATACGTCTTATGCCATAAACATCTTCTACACGATTAACACCTTTTTTGTATGTTGAGTGGCGGCAGCGGCGGGCTGATGCATGGCGACGTCAGCTAACTGCTGCAGCGTCGCCGCTGAAAACAACGATGACGGTGACCCGCTTGACGATGATGATGATGACGGGGCAGCTGTCAGAGGTTGGCCCGACTCAACTTGTGAAAGCAGAGCCCCATACAACTCAGCGTTAGCAGTGAGCACATCACGCTGTCGCTCCAACTCAGCACGCTGAGTCGGGGTGAGGTTGAGGTTGGGGTCAGCGAGCGCTGCGTTGACTTTTGCTAACTCAGCGTCGTTGGTGGTAGCAGCACGCTTGAGAGCAGCGGCTTGCTCAGCAGGTGGTAGCATGGACACACGCGACACGATGGCGGTGTCGAGGCCGTCTAGACCACCACTACCAGCAGCACCAGCAGCACCACCTCGTTCAGCAGCGCGTGACATGATCGCGCGTGCTGATGATGCGAGTTGCTGCTTCACAGCTGGGGCAATGTTGGGGTTGCTGAGAATGGCACCCACACCTGCAGCGGCGAGGTTGTTAAGCAAATCATTGTAGATGGCCATGTTGCCACGCACGACGGCAGCTTCGGCCTCCAGTTCAGCACGCTGTTGGGCTGATGTCGATGGGTCCGAAAGTGCCCTCTCAATCTCACTCGCCCTCACACGTGCAGCTGCCAACGAAGCGTGCAAGGCGGCACTCTTTTCTGCGGTGGACGGCAGTGCAGCAAGACGGTCAACGATACCCACATCCAACTTGGCCAGTGCAGCGGGTGATGCTGCCAATGCTGGTGACGCGGCGATGGTATTGGCAATCAATGCACGGGTGGCTGCTGACAGTGATGCGAAACCTGAAGCTGAAGGTGCGCTTGCTCCTGCTGCTGCTGCTGCTGCTGACGAGGTTGGCATGATGGTATGACCTGCATCGAGACGTGCAGCTAAATCGCGTGCCATTGAGAGATTGGCATTGGCCACCGCTTGTTGACGTTCCAACTCGGCTCGTGCCTGCGGTGTGAGGTTGAGGTTGGGGTCGGTCAGCTGTTGTTGAATGTGTTGGAGTTGTTGTGTGGCGAGTGCTTGTGCTTGTTGAATGATCCTGTCTAGGTTGTGGGTGAGGGGCACTGTTGCAAGCTTTGCCGTGTCTGAGAGGGAGACTGGTTCTCCCCCCTTTATGTCTTTAAGCTCCCGCAGTCATGCCTCCTCATAGGAGAACCCTTCATGCCAGTCCCACATCTTCTGTCGAAGAAGTGGATCCCGATTATGATAGTGCCTCGAGCACCTCGGGCGCGGGCGCTAGTCATCCTCACTCCCCGCCGTTGATCGCGTCCAGGGTGATTCGTGGGTTATGGGAAGCTTTCCATATTCCCCCCGAGTTTGACATTATCTTTCCGATCGTTGACGATGACCAACTAAGTCTCCCTTCGGGAGGGATTATGGTCCCGATAGCATCTTTCTAGGCGGGCTTCCGTCTTCCTATCCATCTTTTCATTGCTTCGGTCCTCCACTACTATGGCCGGCATCCAGGAGATTTATCACCCAATTCTTACCATATCCTCTGTGGGTTTGTTTATGCGTGTCAACGAGCGTCGGTGGAACCCAGCGTCCATCTTTTTCGCCACTTCCATTACCTTCAAAAGTGTCCGGCTGATACGGCCTATGCGTACTTTAAGGCTCGAGTTGGCCGCAACATCATCCAGGTGTCCGGTGTCGCGGCTAACCTCAAGGGTTGGTCGCAGCGGTATGTATATATCACCAAATCTAATGATCGTGATTCCTCCAGCATCTGGGGGCATAGGGGTTTCCATCTTGTTTCTGCCGATAGGAAGCCACCGGCCAATGCCGAAGATCGTAAGAAGATAGATGCTATCCTTCGGTTTCCCCTTGCCAACGCTAATTTTGAGCTAAAACTGGGGTTGCTCCGGGAGCTGGGGTTGAGTCCCCCTCTACTGCATGGTACCGATCTTGAATCCTCCTCAGGTTATATTGGTGTCGAAGTGTCTTAACTTTGCTTAATTTGATTTCAGGGGCGCCGGAAGTGCCCGTGTGGAGCTACGAAGTGGTGCGATTGCCACAGTGCACCCCAGGTGCTGTGGACCACGTCGAGCCGGGAGCCGGTCAGGTGTCTGTAGACACGCCAAAATTGACGCTAAGTTGATCAAATTTCATGTCACTATGTTAACGCCCAAAAGTGAACTTTAATATTTTCATAATATTAAGTTTTTTATTTTTATGGATTTTTGGTGCATTTTTGCATTTTCTTGCATTTTTGGGTAATCACGGCCTGAGGCAGGGCGTTACTTGTGTTCTGGGATCTGATGCTCCCCTTTAATAAAAACAATGATGAACTAGGAGCATACGGTTAATCATTGGATAGGCTGTTAGGTTGAGTCAGGTGGGGAACGATGGACTCTATCTTGCACGCCATGGTTGCAAGAAGACTCCTGGTCCCGTCTTGCTCGGTCTAGCAATATTATCCTTGAGTACTTTCTATTTTATGCTTTCGTTATATTTATTTTGATAATTTCTTTGTTTTATCCCAGCATGCATCATGTCATTTTTTAGCACTCGCGTCTCATGATTCTCTCAAGGTCTTTTCCTCAGCAATGGTTAATTACACTTCAATTCTCTTGGATAAGAGATTTTCATTCTACTCTGAATTTGATCAATTTCTGTGATCTGCCCACTTGATCTGGTTGGCCAGCATGATTCCTATCTAGATTTTATCTCAGTTTTATCTTTCCTTTTCTAGCTTTTTAGTTGTGTTCTTCCCGATCCCCTCATTGTCCGTAGATTGTGTCCCCTAATGAGATCGGTCGTGTTTCTCTCCTTCCTTAGTTTAGCTCTCCAGACATGTCTCATCCACATCATCCGTTCCAAGTGGTTAGCTCAGCATTTTCAGGAGAATTTTTGTCACTTGTTTGTTGTGACAGGTGTCTTTCCCGCTTATCAGTTCTCTCTGCTTCATCTCTGCTTCGTCTCCATTTTCTGTCCCTGTCGCTTTCTCTCCACCTCCTTTCCATTCCGCCTCTGCACCGCTTTCTCTCCACCTCCTTTTCATTCTGCCTCTGTGCCGCTTTCTCTCGCTCGCTTGCAAAGTAGACTTCAAGGAGGGGAATCTGTTGACACCCGTTTTAAGCCTTCAAGTCATGTTATTTCTCTTATTTATTGCTTACAATACCCTAAATTAACCATTATTTTGGTACCTTCTTTGAGCCTATTTTGAGCTCATTTCTTGGCCATTTTTCGAGCCCATTGAGCTTTGAAAGCTATTATCTTCCATTCCCCCACTTTTGGGCCAATTTTGGACGAATTCGGAGCATAAACAGTCGACCGGAATGAAGCCAGGTGTTGGATCCCCTAGTTGATTTTGGGTAGCTATGTTTTAATGATGACAAATCGTGTGTGTTTGTGTCTTTATGTGGTCTATTAAAAAATTATTGCTGGGGCATTACAGGGTTACCTCCAATCTTCTCATCAAAAAACCTGGTACAATTGAAGTCTCCTATTAAGAGCCAAGGATCCCCAGCTGCCATAGCTGAAATAGAGATAATGTCCTTCCATAATGTTCTGCGTTGAGCTAAAAAGTAAGATGCATAAATTGCAGTAAGTAGAAAAAGCTGCCCAGTGACTAGTTCCTCCAGCTGAATGTGAATGAACTGCTCTGACTCCATAAGCATTGTCATATGGAATTTAGTTGCATCGCACAGAACCCATATACGTCCCTGATTGGAGGAATAATCATTATTTAAAAATTATGCTTCAGGCCATGAGTCCTTCTTATAAGTACCCGCAAGTCTGGGTTGAATTTTAGTTTCCAGCAAAACTACAATATCCCCCTTAGATGCCTTAATAGAATGATTAAGTTGTCTCCAGCGAGAACTCTTGTTAATTCCTTTAACATTCCAGCTAATAATCTTCATGGTCCAATTATTTAGTGGGTTAGAAAAATAAGATTGTATTAAGAATTATGCCAGGGAGACCTCCTGAGTTTACCAGACTCCGTAGCCTTACCCTTGGTAGACTTAGGAGGCAGATAACAACTACCTTGCTCCAAAGCTTGCTGGCTGAGTTGATGAACCACATAGTCCTGAATAGTCGGGAGCCCTCTAACAGACGCCGACGATGAAGGATTGGCCTCCTCCTCCTTCTGCTTGGTTAGCTCAGGCTCACCATCTTCCTTCTTTTGCGAAAGACCCTTCCTAACATCTCCCGACTTTAAATTGCCATTTGAATTAAATTTTGAATTCAGACTACCCACTCTGTTTATGCAAATTCCCAGGGAGTCATTGCAACCACCTGAGCAATGATCGAGAATGGATTTCCTCTATTAAGGGTCAACACCTTGCTGGAGAACGACCTCTCCTGGATTGGGATCTAAAGCCTGCCCAGTATCATCCCGCAGATCTAATTTTTCCAAATTAGAAGATAGGGCAGCAAATGAGTTGCTCATTTGAATAGGCTACTTGCCAACTGCCTTTTCCCCATGAGGGGTGGGAAGTGAATTGGACTGATCTCTCCTTTTTTGTTTTGCTTTCCTCTCTGTTCTTGTTTTTTTTTCGTTTCTCGCTCTTGTTGGTTGTTCATTTCTAATGAGCCTACAGGCCCCATCTAATCTAAATCATTCTTTGTTCGGTAGGCATTGAAGTAACAGTTGTCCCGCTGGTGGTGGCTCCTGTGGTTCCCCCGCTTAAGCAAACATACGTGAGAAGGGGGCCAAGGTCTGGGAGATCACCATTGCCGAGCCCGCGTGAGGACGTGCCGACCATAAGCCCTGATATAGGGGTTCCTTCTCCAACAAAAGAAGTGTCTGCCCCGACCAAATCTTCGTCGGGTGAAAAGGTAGACTACGATTATTCTTCCGACGAGGTATCTCCAAACGAAGGCATATCTGGGGAGTCCGGATCTCCTGAACCGGTCTTGAAAGCCCCACTATTGACCGCTTCTCTAAGCCTGGTGGATAAGGCACTTGTAAGTGTGAATTTGTTTATGCGGGCTCTCTTTGAAGTTGCCCATTGATTTCTGCTGTTGTCATTTTTTAAACTTCAGGAACAAACCTCGCCGGAGGCCACGAAGACCCACATTCCGGGTGCAAAGGTCACTCGACAGGAGGGGGCCACTACGGCTTTGGACAAACTTGCATCCCTAGTCGAGGTCTTGCAGCAAGAGGCAGTCGCGAAGACTTCAGACACTCCCATACTGGCAGTTGAGGTGCCACAACAAGAAGAGGCCGGAGCGGTTGTAAGTATAGGGTTTTCTTCTTGAATCTTCCTTGGGACTGTTGATTTATTTTAAGCTAGACAAGATCATGCCCCCCAAGGGGTCGTGGGGACTCACGCATCGATGGTTGAAATCCTGAAAGAAAGAGAGATAACACCGAAGAGCAACATAGTGCCAGTGGCTGAGGTAAGCATGGGGACCTCTTGGCTCCTCCTTTTTTATTTAGAATTCAGCAGTTTGCCCCACGCGGTGAGTGGCTAACCCTGCCTTGTACGGCCAGGCAGTGACGGTGCCCCAGGAAGTGCCTGCCGTTCGGGCTCGTAAGGCTGTTCCCAAATGGAGGTCATCTTTCGGTCCACTAGCGACGCGAAGGCTGACGTCACTTCGGGGACCGGATGCGGAGTCCTTCGCGTCCCTTCTGCAGTCGGGACCCATCCCGCGGCTTGCGGTCCCGCTTCTGCCTCTCCAGAAGCTAGTTGCACCAGAGGAAGCACAGCTTCTGAGGAAGATATTGGCAGGCATCACTATACCTCCGAGGGAGTCCCAGGCAGAAAATGTCGTAGGTCCCTCAGGAGCGGTATCGGGCCCAACTTTGCTTGCCGTTCCTCCTCCAACTGAGGCCAAGACTCTAGCCTTGCTAACTTATGAAGCAATGGCGAGTCCGAGCCCGACTGAGGTAATGGAGTTGTAGACAAGCTTATTTGGCGTGGAGCCTGAGCAAGTTTTCGTGGTTATTTGCTCTTCGGCTGAAGTCGTGGCCCCAGTTCTAGCAGCGCAGATGCCAACAACAGACCCGAGCTCTTTCCAAATGGTGGAGGTGGAGCAGCCTCTCGTAGCGGCGACATCGCGTAATCCTGCGACAATCTCGCCTTCACCCTTGGCCGTGATCGGTAGGAACTCTCTTCTGAATTAGAAGGATCTCACCGTCCAGCCTTGACCCTCCCGTCTTCATCGGTGACACTGAGCTATGGGCGGCCGTAGATAGCAGCGTTGAGTTCAACCCGCCGACCGTACCCTCGATTGGTCATGCTGCTTCAGACTTACCAGTTTGCCAAACCCTGTTGACGTTACGGTCCATGATATTTGTTGATCCCTCCCTCATGTACCGGGGGGTGCACAGTGTGGTCATGCAATTAACCGGGGCCCTGCAAATGATGGGTTGCCCACTGGAGGAGTGGTCGCAACGCGTTCTATTATTATTGAAGTACGTAAATCGTCGCGAGTTCCTTGAGACGCAGGCCCCAACTGATTTCACGGCCATCGGTGCCCAGAGGGACGAATATTTGCAAGCCCTAGAGGTACAGAGAGACAACAGGGAGTAGCACCAAAGGATCATCGACGAGTGTCATGCCAGCATCCGCACCTTATCGGCCACTATAGAAAAGCTCAAAGGCTGGCTTGTTGCGGCAGAATCTGACCTAGCCGAGGCTGAGGCGACCGTGGTCAAAAAGACCGAGGAGTTGGCTATTGTCGAAGTCGAAGTGGCCTCCGTGACGACCGAGCTTGGGCACCTCCAAGATCAGGAAGACCGACTGCGCAAAATGGTGAACTTCCCTTGCGTCGGGATCCTTCCTCTTGAGGAAATCTTCTGAGGGATAGACTGACTGCCAACCCTCCTCCTTTTTTTCTCTTTTTTTTTGACATGTAATATAGGGGTATGCCCCGAAGCATATGTAACTTTTTTATTTACGAGAAATAGAATACTATTATCTCATATACCTCTTTTGTTATGCATGGTATCCCGAAATCTTTTCCTTTCTTTCTTGCATTCTGATGAAGCGCAAGTTCGTACTAGCGATCCATTCGGGGAGAGTCCAGTGGGGTTCGCGAGGGCGCACAGGAGAGTGCTCGCCTCTCTAGAGGAGAGACCAGGGGATCACTCCACCATGCCAGTCACACGGTCTACCAAATGGTGCCACCAGGGTGCTCGACTCGAGTAGGTTGATTCGACCTTAAAGGGATGGAGGGAAGAGTTTGTTCATGCAATGACCTAGACGGAAGGTCTCGGTCATAAGTGGGTTGTTCGTCACCCGAAGGGACGATGAGAAGGGTTTGTTCATGTAATGACCTAGATGGAAGGTCTCAGTCAAAAATGGGTTGTTCGTCACCCGAAGGGACGATGAGAAGAGTTTGTTCTTTAAATGATATGGGCGAGAATTTCAAATCAAAAGGTGTATTCGTCACCCGAAGGGATGGAGAGAGGAGTTTGTTTGCTCAATGATTCGGACAGAAGGTCCAAACCAAAAGGGGTATTTATCGCCTGAAGGGAAGGATGGGGTGTTCATTCGTCAGTGCCAATGAGGGGTCGGGGCTGATGTGGTCTATTTGTCTCTTGAGGTGTTTGTCAGCACTGGGTTGGTGCCTATGCAAGGAAGGGATTTATTCCTTATTCCAAACAAAAGGTTCGGATAAGGTGTTTATTCGTCGGTGCCAACGGGGTGTCGGAGCCGATGTGGTCTATTTGTCTCTTGGTATTTTTGCTAGCATGGGCTAGTGCCAGCGCAAGGCAAAAAGGTTGATTCCCCAATTCCGAATGGAAGGTCTGGGTGAGATGTTCATTCGTCGGTGCCAACAAGGCGTCGGGCCGACATGGTTTGTTCATCTATTGGTGCATTTTTTAGCACGGGATAAGTATTAAAATGAGGAACTGACTCCCCTTTCCCTCCTTTTTCCTCTCTTTTCTCTCTTTATTTTTTTTCTCTCTTTCTTTTTACAAGTATAAGATTCAAGTATGAGGAATAACAATAACAAGCAACTCAATAATAAATTAGCCATTCATAAGAGTTCCAATAACATTACCCATTCCAGGCCAAAATATCAAGAACATGTCAAGTAACAAATGCAAATCATATCAATATGTAAAATAGTCTAGAACCAATCTTGAGTATTGTCACGTCTCGAGATATATGTAGCAGAAGGAAGTCGAGAACGTAAACAGTTGGCAATACGTCTCAAGTTAGTAATATAATCAGAGCGCTAAACATTCACACATAAAAGAGGAATGCACAAAGTCATAAACTCAAAATCTAACTTTATTAAATCATAATAATCAAGGTTTACAATGACTCTTGACTCCTTTAATTCTAGACTCAAGAAAAGAAAAATTACATAAATGATCAACTTCACCGCCTATTATAGTAAAGGAACTTAGCTATAACAAGACTCATGACTAGACTAGCTACAACTTCTCTCGTCCATTAATCACTCTTGGACCCATCACTTGAGTAGTCTGAATCTCCACTAGAATCTCCTGAAAAGATTTAAAAAGTAGGGAATGAGCACACTTGCCTAGTAGGTATCTTCGTATCAACATGAAGGCATGATTTAAGTAATTAGTAATTTAGCTCTAGAATGTGAGATAAAGAAAATACGGTGAAACATGCGATAAAACTAAAGTAACAACACAAGTAGCAAGATAGAGACCATAGAGATATGGGTGTTCACGTAGAACGAGAGTATGATCAAGTAAGAATATAGTGTGGCCTTTCATTAACGAGAATGTACTAGAATGTAATGAGAATGTACTTTTCATAATCTTAAAAGGTTATGCTCTAGAAAGTCATGTAACAAGAATGTACTAGCAAGCATGTAAATTTCATAAGATTGTCTCGTGAACTTCACCCGTTTATAAAAAAAAATACTCACGGCGCAATGCGATGCCAGTGTTCATCATGTCCTATGGTTTACAGTATGTTTCTGGCAATCTGCTGAGGGGGCTAACGTCGAGCCCTGGGACACTGTCCATGCCCGCCCTTGCATCTTCAAGTTATAAATCAAGCTACTTTCACGAGAAATATAAATGTAGGCCAATAATGTCAAGCTCGACAATACTTCATGACAACAATAATCAAGGGGGCGTGTTGGGGGGCGGGAGGGGGGCCTAGCACGAGGAGGGTGGGAGAGCTATGAATTTTGGAGCTAGGAGGGAGATGGAGAGGGGCTCTCTCCAAGGTTTAAATTTTGGTTAATGGGGTGGTTGGGGAGGTGAGAGTGGGTAGCCAGCGGTGAGAGAGATTTGAATTTGGCCTAGGGAGGAGTGGGTTCTACCTTGGGAAGGTGGAGACTTACTTGGGGAAGGGAAAGTGGGTGGTTGGGGGTTGGATGGTGGGGTGGAGATTGGTGGGAATCTCTTGGGGCTGAGGTGGAGTTATGGAGCCACTGTGGGGACTTGGGAGAGAGTTATTGGAGGAGAGAAGCCACATGAAATTGAGACATGCATGAATCTAGGATAATTAGCATCCATCAAAGTCATTGCCAAATACAGGATATGCATCCACTTGGGTGGTCGCTAATTCCGTGAATAGCATCAACTGACCTGGTTGCCAATTCCAGACAGTGACAAAATCTCACAGAACACTACAGATAGTGCTCCGTGATGGCTAGGGGGCCATGACATGACAATCAGAGGTTCCAATATTTTAGGGTACAACCAGCTCGACTGTCTTGAGAGAATCTAAGACTAGCGGAGACTTACGGAGGCCTTAGAGAGAGAACTTCCAGTCTGGTGGAAGGAATATCCGACGTAGGGTCATCCAATCTCCAAGAAATAGTGTGTAATCGTGAAATAACATAAAACATGGACTCTATCTTTGGACTTGAGATAGAAGTGCCACTAAACCTGCGGTATGGGTCTAACCCGACAAAATTGTGAGAGTAAGAAATCACGTTCGTGCAAATGGGGGTTAATTAAAGAATTCACGTCTTTTAAAAGAGGCGTCAATTCTAGAATTAACTATAATTAAATAAAACTTATACTAATTGGCGTCTGTGTACAGAGGCGCTAGCTCTTAAAATAGCGCACACGGATGTTAATTCCTTAAACTTTCAAATTTATTTCATATTTTTAATAATTAAATAGAAATTCACGTCTCTTTGAGAAGACGTCAACTCTTATCTTATTTCTATTTAGTTTAATAATTAAAAAAATATTATCTCTTTAAAAGGCCAGATATTTTAATTAGTGTCGTGAGTGTGGATGTATTTTTAATATTTTTTTCTTTTTTTTACGGTCGCCTCCTTTCTGAGGGGTACTTCCGTACTCTTATACTATGAGATTGAATATAAAACCAAGGGAGACAGATCAGCCTGTTGGTTAGACAGAACCGAACTCTCCCTCTCCCTTTTTTGGCCTCTCTTTCTCTCTCTTGGACTTCCTCTCTTTTCCTATCAAGATTGACTTTAATGTTTTGTCCTTTCTGTTATCTACTTTTTGGGAGAAAAAAAAAAGAGGACTGCCCATGCAGAACAATTGGTGAAGTACCTCCAATGAGAAGTCCTAAAAGTTTCATGCAAGTCCCTTTGTCAAAGAGTAAGGTACCAAGTGGAGTTGGGTTAGCAGGTGATAGCACCATATTGGGAGATAAAGTGTGCCATCAAATGTGTATGTGAAATTGGGAAGGGATCTGGTAGCAGCAGAGAAGTAGGAAGCCATTAGAAATCATGTGGTGAAAAGCCCCAAAGTGTAGAATCCAGATGGAGATAGTATCTGGTGAAACAGACATTGCAAGAAGTACACACAACACTGTACAAATTGGCTCACTGAAGAAAGTATTGGATATGCTGGATCCGTTGGTGGCTGGCTGGGACTAGATCAGAACAAGCGGTAATGAGGGTAGAGGGGACAGTGGTAGCCAGAGGTGGTGAGGTTTTTGGATTAACAGTCAGCTGTAGTTTGCATGCTCTGAGCTGAAGAAAATATTGGATATGCTGGATCTGAAGATGGTTATCTGGGAGTAGATTAGGAGAAGTGGCAAAGTAGTCGAGGGTACAGCAGGAGACAGAGGTGGTTAAGTTTTTGGATTAACAACCATAACTGCAGTATGTGTATTCTGAGCCCCAATCATACTCCTTTGGGTAGTCATCATTGAGGTGTCTTCATCATTGACATGATCTGCAGTATGGCCAAGTGATGGGACTACAAGAGCTAGACATAGCGGCTGATGTATACTGTGAGAACAAGACCTATTGTGTTAGAGGCATGGGGTGATTGAGACCCATCTCAGCTTCAAATGCATAGAGATCCTAGTTCTTTGAGGCTGCATTGGACAAAAAAATATCAAAAACGAAGAATCCACACAGTATGACTAGATTTGTAGATTATGAAATTCACATGTCAGCAAGCCATAAAGTGCCATTTTCGAGAAGTCAAGAAAGGAAGTCAGGAGCATCTAGGAAGTCAAACTAAGGGGCGACCTTCGAAAAGTCCAGAAATGACAGATAATGCCCAGGAGATATGCCGGGACTATCTTCGAGAAATCAAGAAATGTCAAATATATGCCGAAAAGTCAGAATGACAAGAATGCCCGGGAAGTAGAGAAGTGACAAGGCTATCTCCAAGAAAGTAAGAAATTGCAGGAATATCTCAAAGTCTGGAAAAATTGTAGAAATACTTTGATGGAGGAAAATTACAAATATAACCTGCCTCTGGTGGGAATGTCCTTTATGGACGCCAGGCCAACTTAAGGGTCTAATCATAATTACAAGAGTGATTATGATCATGAAGTAACTCCGAGGGACCGACAATGATCATCTTGGCGATCCAACGGTCCTCGTGATGGAATTCAAGTTCAACCGTTCGATGAGGGGACAAAAGTAAATTCAATGACCCGATCAGGACGAAAGCAAATTCAAAGATCTAAATGCTGATTGAAGCAAATTCAAAGGCTCTGGTTACAACCGGATATAATCCCGAAGACCCGATTACATAGTTGGGATCATATGAAAAGGTCTTGAAAGACCGATTGTAATTCAAATTACATGTGTTCAAATAAATAAAGTCTTTAAATTTCTTTGCAAGAGTGTGTACCCGTCATGAATGTCATAATGCATAGTGGCCAAAGGCGTTGTTTGACAGTTAATTAAAGGTGTTCGGACTTATTCGAGATAAATTAACACCGATTCCGGTTGGTGGGAAAAAGTCCAGTACACGAATCCTAAATCGTCTGATGAACCCAAAAACACGAATTAACAAATATGTCAAAATTTACGCATATTTATCTAACGAAATGGATAATTGAAAACTCCTCGTGTGAAACAGTCACCTAGCCCATTGCTATAAGCAAACCGGTTGGTTTTTTAGGTGTTTTTTTATGAAGTTGAGTTTAATTCAAGGAATTATGAATCAGATCAGATTGGATCGGATCGCTTGGGGATTGGGATCGGATTGGCCGATCTAGCCGATTCGGATAGGGTTTTGGGCCCCCGATCTGAGCCCGATCCACAATCCTGCCTTCCTTGGCTTCATTAACACGTGCATGTATAAATTTAGTAATCCATCACTACTTCAAATAACTATACGAAAAATGACCAATATCTAAAAATTATAAAATTAAAATGAAATCATAATAATAATTCCATAAAAATTAAAATAATCAATACAATAAACAATTAAAAAAATACAATCAGATAAAAAAAGCCTCTACCATTGGGTTGGCACGTAGGTAGAAGAAACGAAGACTTAAAAAAGGGGAACTTATTGAAGAGCAGAGTTGGGATGAGAACGACAATTCGGAACATGGGGAAAATGGGCTGCTTCGACGGGCTTGGAGTTGCATGGCATGCTGCGGTGAGATACCCTCCCAAGACCTTCCACATGTACACTTGCAATGGCATCCTCCAATATAGGGAGAACTTCATGATCATTTGCAAGTTCATCACAGCTGGCCGTCGGCTGCATGCATCCGTCTAAGCAAGCCGCTCTTATGGGATGATGCAAACAACATGCCTAGAGTGTCCAGGATGCTTACCACCATCGAGGTGAAGGAAGTGATGGCTTCTCTTGGTGTCGGGGTAGGGGAGCAAAGAGAAAAAGGGGCGCCGAGGAAAAACCTACAAAGGAGGGAAGAACAATCAACGAAGCCATGGTTGTATCAGGCAACAACAACAAAGCAAGAAGAAGAAGAAGAAGAAGATTGAGGAACGAGAAGAAGCATTGAGCGTTAGGGAACTTGACAACATAACAACACAATACTCTTGGACTGGTGGAACAGTTCTACGGGCCAAGCGGTGGAGCACTGGGTTGTTGAAAGCGGCGAACTAGGCAACGAATGATCAAACTGGAGACACAACAAATGGCTGAACCCGAGCAATGATCATTGCAGTGAGGGGGGTGGATGGGGAAGGAGATGAAGCGGAGGGCATTTGACGCTCCCCTATAGTCGAAACGAAAGAAGATGGGCAGGAAGAAGAGGAAGATGGTGATGGGGAAGGGTGGCGCCAGGGGCTTCGACGACGGGTCTGGATCCAACACGGAGGAGAGGGGGGAAGGAGGGTTCAAGGAAGAAACAACTGTTTGACCCCGTGGAGGACCTTGAGTACGAGCTCTCAGACCAGACGATCAAAAGAACTGGCAACCAAAAAACTGCTAATACACTTATATATGTTACAGATAGATAGATTGTTTTGGAAGCGAGTGAGGTTATCTTTTCATTAGGAGTTCCATCATGCACAATGGAGTCTATCTTTTTCTTTAGATCTTTATTTTCTTTTCTGTACACTTCATATTTGTTTATCAACTCGAAGTAAGCTTCTTCCCAATCATTAGTAGAGAAATGTTCAAAAGGAGATCTTACCTCACTGTTCTTTTCTCCATTGGCCATCAGACAGAGATCCTCTTTTTCCTCTTCAGAGGAGCTATTTTCAATTTCTTCCTCTTCTTCATCGCTCCATGTGCACACCATGGCCTGTTGCTTCTTGCCCTTCCACCTGGGCATTATTTTCTTACCTTGTTCTAGACACTCAGACTTAATGTGTCCTGGTTTCCTGCACAAATAGCAAACAAGCTTTTCAGACTTCTTCCCATTTTCAGGTCTTCCCGTTAACCTTCTTTTTACCTGAGGCTTCCTCTTTGTGAAGCTTGTACCTTCCTTTCTTAAGAATTTGCTAAACTTCCTTGTCAACAGAGTAACCTCGTCCTCTTCTGCGTTGTTGCTTGAGGGCTCTTCTTCTTCGGTTGAGTCCTTGGTGCTTGGTCCAGCTTTGAGAGCCAGAGGCTTCTTCTTGCTCACTTCAGCCTCTTTGTTCTTCATATTCATTTCGTATGTCATCAGAGACCCTATGAGTTCTTCTACCTTGATAGTAGTTAAGTCCTTTGATTCTTCGACTACAGTTACTTTTGTATGCCATGTTGGAGTCAGGGATCTTAATATCTTTCTCACAATTTCCTACTCAGAATAGGTCTTACCTAGCTCAGTTAAACCATTAGTGAGCACGGTTAGCCTGACATACATATCAGAGATGGTCTCTTCGGATTTCATTCTAAAATTTTCATATTTAGAAACGAGTAAGTTTGCTTTAGTTGCACGTACCTGCTGTGTCCCTTTATATATTACCTCAAGGCGGTCCCACATCTCTTTTGCAGTGGCACAAGTTAACACTCTTGAGAATTCTATTGGATGAAGAGAACATTGCATTATGTGCTTTGCACCCCAGTTGAGCATAGATTTCCTGATTTGCTCCTTGGTCCATGTGTCCTCATCTTCAGGCAGCTCAAATGGACCCTTGCTGATCACTCGCTAGATCTCATGATCTTGGGCTCGGATGAAAACCTGCATGGGTTGCGGCATTTGGTGAGCACTTGGCGAAGAATAAGCTGACTATCACCAACGATTCTCAACTGGGTAACACCAAATTGATGAGCGGCCTGAAGTTTGGCCAGAAGAGCCTCATGCTCAGCTATATTATTGGTAACAGGGAAGACAAGCTGAGAGACAAGTGGAATGGTGATACCCTCATGTGTTAAAAGAACCATGTCGATACCCCTACCATGAGAATTCAGAGCCCCATCAAAATGTAATGTCTATATGGGATCTGAAGGTTGGTTAATGGACATCAATTCCTCAATTGGAAACTCCAAGCGAACGGGGTCGAATCAAGGAAGAGGGTGATGAGCGAGATGTTCTATGATGGAATAGCCTTTAATCGCCTTTTCCTGAATGTAGATGATGTCGAATTGAGAGAGGAAGCTCTGCTATCATGCTAATCGATCAGTGAGGATGGACTTTTCAAGGAGAAACTTGATGGGATTCATGCGAGCAATGAGATGAATCTCATGAACTAAGAAATAATATTTCAATTTCTGAAATACCCAGACTAAAGCTGCACAGGTCTTCTCCATAGTTGCATATTTCTGCTCACAGGGGTTAAGAAGTTTTGACAAGTAGTAGGCTGCCCTTTCCTTTCCTTCATCATCCGCTTGTGCCAGGACAACACCTACTGAGTTATCCAAGATAGAAATATAAAGAACAAGCGGTTTGCCTGGGACTGGTGGCCACAGGACAGGAGGATTTGATAGATAATCCTTCAATCCGTCAAAAGCCGCCTGACACTTGTCATCCCAATAAAACTTAACTCATGAGTAAGTAAGCTCGTAAAATGGCCTACCCCTTTGTGAGTGTTGGGAGACAAATCGATGGATAAATTACAACCTCTCGATTAATCCTTGAACTTCTTTCAAATTTCTGGGAGGAGACATATCTCTTATTGCCCTCGCCTTGTTGGGATCGATCTCAATACCCCTCTTACTAACGATGAATCCAAGTAATTTTTCTGATGAAACACCAAATACACATTTCTTGGGGTTCATTTTCAGTTGATATTCTCGTGCTCTCTACAACACCTTTGCTAAAACCCTAGGATGCTCAATCCTTGTCTTTGATTTCACTACCAAGTCATCAATCACCTCAATATAAATGTGGATCATATCATGAAAGATAGCCATAATGGCCCTTTGGTAGATGACTCTGGCATTCTTAAGTCCAAATGGCATGATCACATAATAATACGTACCCAGGGCATAGCGAAAGACATCTTCTCTTGATCTTCCTCAGCCAAGCGAATCTGATTATAACTAGAAAAGTCATCCATAAAAGAGAGAGTTTCAAACCCTACCATATTGTCAATTAGAACATCTATATGAGGAAGGGGAAAATCATCCTTAGGACATGTATGGTTAAGGTCCCGAAAATCTATACAAATCTTTACCGTTTCATTCTTCTTCATAATTGGGACGATGTTAGCCACCCAATTGGGATAGAGGACGACTCTAACGAATCTAGCCTTATGGAGCTTATCGACCTCTTCTTTCATCTTTAATGCCATATTTGGGTGGAAACGTCTTAACTGTTGTTTGACCGGGACAGACCCTGGCTTAAGTGTTAAGCGGTGTTCAACAAGCACAGGGTCCAAGCCCAGTATATCCTCGTAACTCTATGCAAACGTGTCCTTGTATTCTTGAAGAACTTGAATGAGCGTCTTTTCTTCAGAAGATGACAGATTTTTGCTTATGAAGATAATCCAAGGGTTTTCCTCAATACCCAAATTAATTTCTTTGGTAGGCTCTTCTACTGAGGCTGGCGGTTCATCAAATCTCCTCATACCGTTAGCAAAAGCATCAGCCTCATCCTCATATTCTTCATATTCTTCATCCCCCTCTTCGACAGGGTCTTCATCATTCATAATTTCATAAACACCAAACCCTTCGTCAAACATACACACATCCTCACATTCTAAGCCCGGCAGGAGGATCGGATCCTCTACGAACTGGGGAATAGTTAGGCAAGCTCAACACCACCTGGCTAAGTCTATCAAGAACCTACGTGGGATCTGCTTACCCTTGGCATTCTTAGTGGCAACTACCCCAGAACTCTTAATGCTAGAGGAACAAGAAGAACAACCAGGCTAATCACTAAAGCCTAAAGAAGAGGAGGGAGAGGAAGTGGGTACAGAGGAAGGGGGTACATGAGAAGTCTCCTCGTCAGAGGAGTAAAAGAAATCTGTTAATAGACCCTGAATGAGTGGCCCTTGGGTTGGGGCACACTCATGAACAAGATAGGAGGTCTCTTCAACAGAGATAATGGATTGAAAAGTTTAAATTTTGGCATTTTTTTTTGTTTTCAAGAATGGTGAGGCAATGAGAGGAAGGAGTAGATGATGGGGTGAAAATGGCAAGATTTGAGAATTCCTGGATAGGAGATTGATTACATAATTGCTCGCGAGGGGGCATAATGGAAAGCTGGGAGAAATGCTCGATGAGCATAGGAGAGATTGATGGAGTTTGGAGAAAGTCCGGAGATAGGGAGATCAAGACCGCGGGTGGTCTAGGGATGTTAAAGGTAGAAAGTTTGGAGCACCAAAAGGTAATGAGTGATGGGTGGAATGAATTAACAAGGTTAAGTCCGGCCCACAACTTGTCTATAGTAAAACCTTCTTTAAATGGTACGTCCGGCTCCCCAATGTCGGTGTAGTTGCTCAGCATCTACCTCTTATCAGTGATAACTGTCGATTTTTCTATTATATCATGAACAAGTGGCGGCCATTCTAGATTGGTTGGCATGAACAGTCGGCTTAGAGTAATAGTGATGTCATTCATATGAAACCATCTGTACCAATCACATTCAGGGTCGTCCATCTTTCTTCTCTTATTCGGCCTCAAAGCCTCCAAAGCTTTATAAGCAACTAGCGGGGCTATATGGCGCGAGCATGCACATCTTGGTTATCCAGAACTGAAATAACTATAGTAGTTTGCTCCCCCATCTGTTCAGTGGGCCCCTTCACAAAATGTGTATAAAGAGAACATGTGAGTGGCCGTCTATCTGTCTTAAGAGTGGAGGTCATGGTGATCCACAGCTCTTCTTCAGTTTCAACAATTTTTGCTTTACTTGGCCCTTTATACCCTAGGCCACCTCAGGGAATGAGCTTGCGATTTTTGATAGTTTTTACTTTTGCTTAGAGGTTGGCTCCCAAGCCCTTACTAGTCTTATACCCCATTTTCATCATAATATTCCATCCTGGAGTGTTCACCATATTTTTCTTCTTCTTCCCTTCTTGAGGTGGGGATGGGGTCGGTGTCAGTGTGGAAGTTGTAGCTTGTGGTCTCAATATATCATGTCGTGGATCGACAAGGGTATGGAACTTGAACCACCAATATATCCTAAAAACTCATGGGTGGCATATACTACTTATACTAGGGAAATTACAATCATGTTAGGTGTGCCATGCGATCTCACTCTCATGATGACCTTGGGTGTTCCATGGGGTCCATCCCATAAAGAAGGCTATAAGATCTACGGTCTAGAGAGAGGGAGAGATCCATGCATTTTTTGAGTGAGGGCTATTGGTGTCTTTTTTTGCTTTCATGAGGAAAGGAAATATAAATAATTGCAATTAGGTTCATGTTCAGTGAGTGAGGCCACCTTTTGGAAGAAGGGGGACAACTAGGGCACTTGTTGGAAGACTCTTTTAAGTAAGAAGGAGGTCCTTTGGTTGGTCCATCCATGTTCTGCAGCTTCAGCATGTGAAGGTGACAAGATTAGCCTATGTTCTTATTTTATTTGTTTGTGAAATCTCTTTCTTGTTCTCTTTCACGCCTTTGCGGTGATTCCTCAAGTCTTGAGCAAGAACTCAAGAAGATAGCTTATACCGTGTACTCTGTATTGGATATAGTGATCTTTCACTCTAATTTGACCAGTGGACGTATGAAGGCTTGTGCCTCTTAATCACATAAATTGATGTCTTCTTGTGAGTTGCATGTAATATGTTTGTGTTAATATCTCTCACAAGTGAACTGGCAGATTTTATGGTGGTTTATTTGTGTTCTTCTTTCAACTAGTAGCCTATTCGTTTTAGACATATTTTGTAGCAAAGACAAGTTGTGGGCTCATCCAATGCTTCCCCAACAAATTATTATTGCATATATCCTTTTCTCCTCATGGTCTCATTACATAAATCACTATCATCCCTTATGGTTATGCATTAATCATAGTAATTTTATCCCCACCTACTTTCTATGATCATTGAGGAGGGGGAAATTCGTCCATTATGGCCTATTATCAACCGACGCCAACCAAGACCCATTCGGAACTGACCCAACCCATGAGTGCGCACTCCACATACGCACACGCTCTATAGGTCTCGAGGCCCTCAATCCGGTGGCCATTATCACCACAATTGTGGAGGTTTCCCCAACAAGCATCGGGTCTCCATCCACATAGCCGAGACACTTGCCACTATACCGCCTTTCCAACTCTAAGCCCCTCTTTGATAGAAACAGGTGTGACAATGAAAAATAATAAGATATAAAAATTTAAATCATTAAACATAGTAGAAATAAAAATACAGACATGCAATTAACCACATAAACGTAAGGATTTTTATCCTGATTCGATCTATCCTCCTTGACACACTTACGTCCAATAATCTCTTCACAACTCGCAAAGGATTTTCACTCATCTTTTAACCAATGTTACACCAACTAACTTATTAGAGTCTAGCTCCCTAGCTAATCTTATCATATCTCAACGAACCTTACAACTAGTTTTAGGACTAACAACCCCAGCTATTCTTAACTGTCATAGTGAACCAACGATCCCTTAAGTTGACTTAGTTTTTTTCAGGTGATTTTGTACCTGCTAGCTTTCCAAGGGCTAGATGCTCAACTGATTTTTACGGTACGAGCAAACCAACCTCGCACATTAAGTGCTGATTTGCAAGAAACATCAAATGCTTTTCATACTATCAGTTGGACATATTTGGATTCCATAGTTTCGCTCCTTAATGAGCTAATGGTGGAAGTTGCAAACTACAAAGAAAAATAAATAAGCTGACAAACACAGGAGGATGACAATGGGAATGCCGATAAAGTGCGTATTCCTCCTCTTGAATTCTTCTCGGGATGAGAGAGTTCAGAGATGATACATTCAGTACAGTGAAGTCTTCCCTTGGTTTGGATGTGCAAGAAGTTTGCGCTTTGAGATTGCTTTGAATGTAGAGAAGATACCTGAAGATGATTGCACATTCAACTCAACTTAATCGTCCAATTACTTCTTTGAACTATAGGGTATTTATAGCCCTAGGCTTCTTTGTATCTGTTAGATAAATCTTCCTCTTAAGGGTTAGATCCCCAATCACAATGGTCAGTTGATTTGATTTGCTTGTAGACTTTTACTTTCCTCGTAAGTGTGAACACATCATTCTTAAAGTAGTAGGTGGAGCAAATCCTCTGTCACTGAAGATATGTCTATTTTGGGTTTTCTTCTTTTATGTGTATTATCTCTAGTTGTGCCATCTGTATGTTCTAAAATAATACTCAAAATGTTTTCTCCACATGATGTGAGACAATGCAGATACATTTGAAAAATAAATGTTAAGGAGGGGGAGCGGGTTTGTGCAATAGGGAGGGGGGGCAGATTATTTAATGAAGTTGTATGGATGAATGGGTGAATATGAAGGCCAAAGGGCAAGGTGTGATGTGAGTATACGAATGGACTGCATATTTGGCAGTGGCCAATGTCAAAAATAGGATGTATCCGGTGAAATAAAAAGCAGTATTATTTATGTTAGTTTAGGTCATACTAAACAGCCACTTCTGTTGACACTAAACACTGACTCGTCGACTTGGTTTTTAGGCTTAATCAAGTATGTAGTGCAAAGGATTATTAGTATTATATGTTGCAAAAGGAGTATTACTATATGTATAATGGACTTTCCATATACGTATCCTTTCTTCCTCCTTTGGAGGCTGCTAACGGACTGCTGTCATTGATGAAAGAAAATAAATGAAAGTGCAATGAAAGCCTATAAAAAGTTTAATTAACCAAGGTGCTTTTCATACCACATTTAAGCTGAGGTTAAAGGTAACAAGATACCAACTCATATGGTACAACTCCTCTTCATATGATGCTTTCTCCTAGTTCTGAATGAATAAGAACCTTAAATGGAGTGAATTTATCAGGTTATTGCAAATGCAGGACCACTAGGAAAAAAAGCCAGGGAATAGATTCATGTATGCCCTTTACGTGGACAGACTTCTGCATCTGTCTAACAGCATCTGTGGATCATTGAGTTTCACAGCCCCAACAAAAACAGTATTGAACAGAGTTTGAAAAGAAGCCATTTAATCAGACACAACCTCCTCCTTACTAGAGAACTCTTTGTTGACAACATTTTGATCAAGAGCTTAACTGTAAGCATTTCTTTCTTCTGCCATCTTCAATGCTTGCATTCTGGGATAGATTTATCAACAATCTTACTATTAATTATCTGTTTGTGTATTAACATGATTAATATTGAATTGAACAAACTATATGATTTGTTTCCTCCTTTTCTGGTCATCAGTGCACAGTGAGCATCCATTAAAGCCCATCCTCCATTATCAAACAAGTTTATCAAAAAACTTCATATTCTTCCTGCTTTTCATATTATTTTCTTTTGAACATAAAAGACCCCATCCTACGTAGCATCCTTGTGTTGAGTTATATTTCAAGTAATATGCATGCAATTCATGCCACCATTGGCATAATTGGATTCCTTTGCGCTAATGCAGGTTGATTTCAATGCAATACAACTCTCACATGAACTTCCTTTATGTGCAAGGTGCTCTACTTTCTTTTTCAAGAGTTTGTTTTCCGATTTAAATTTTTTACATTTCTCATATAATGATTCATAAGTAATCTGCCATTGTTCACATGTAAGAGATTCAGATTCAGAATCTACATCATTTGAGTCGTCTTCATTTGCCATGAAACGTAGATTCTGAACCAACACATCCAATCCATCTTTATTTCCGGTCTCTTCCTCATCCTCGTCGCTCCACGTGGCGACCATGGCCTTTGGCTTCTTGAATTTTTCTTTCTTGAATTTTTTTATCAGATCGGGGCACTCAACCCGCATGTGACCAGGTTTCTTACACTCGTAGCAAATCACATCTTCCATCTTGCTGCTTTCACCTTTCTTAAAAGTTTATTTTCTTGGTGCTTTTCTGAATTGACCACTTGTCCTTCTAGTTTTCTTCACAAACTTCCTTGCACTTCTAGTGATCATAGCCATCAATTCCTTATCTTCACTGTTGGTCAAGGAACCTGCCTCGCTTTCTTCTGACCCTTGAGAATTTATTTTCATCGCTAGGGTTGTAACTACTTTCTTTTTCTTCTGATCTTCTTCTCTCCTCTTGACGTTTATCTCATACGTCATCAAGGAGCCGATCAATTCATCCAGGCTTAAGGTGCTGAGATCTTTGGAGTCTTCAATTACTGTGGCTTTTGTATGCCACTGTGGTGACAATGATCTTAGCACTTTCTTGACGAGATCTTGATTGGTGTACTCTTTGTCGAGGGCCTTCAATCCATTGGTGATTTCCATCAGCCTTGCGAACATGTCTGAGATAGGTTCATCTGGCTTCATCATAAATAGCTCATAATCTCAGACTAACAAGTTTGCTTTCATTTCCTTTACTTCAGAAGTTCCTTCATAGATCAAACGAAGCTTGTTTCACATTTCCTACGCAGAGGCTCACATAGAGATTCGTGAATATTCGTTAGGATGTATGGCACAATGAATTATATTTACAGCTTTAAAATTAGCTGCACAATTCTTGATATCTCCTTCTTCCCATTCATCCTCATTTTCAGGTAACTCATAAGGACCTTTACTAATGACACGCCACACATCATAATCTTGAGCACGCAAGTGAGGGTATGTCACATCAACTCCCCTCACATGGCATTTAGCCAATTCACACGAACCTCCTCTGCTACATATGGAGCACCATAATAGCGACGGAAACACGCGTACACTAAGTTCGCCTATGTATGGTGTGCCATGGTAACGGTATTGAGGTCCTCATGCCGAAGCCACCAGTACCACAAGCAACTGACTGTCCCGCTTGTTGGCCATGCCCCCATGACATATCCCTTACATGTGGGTACCCCAGGGAATGCTGATGTTTATCTTAGTACTAGCGCCCAACTGCTCTTTTCGAGCTATGCCCGACCTAAACTCTGCTCGTCAGCCCCAGCACCCTAGTTTCTGATCCAGTCATGACCACTCCATAGCATCTATAGTCCCTCAAAGGACCCTCTATAAAATGGTAGAAAGCTCTCTCTACCATGCAATGACCCTGGGACCAATCCTTGAGATGGAACTATTCTGTGGCTTGCCTCCTCTGTACTTGGGCCTCTAGTGCCCCTCTATAATACCTTTTATGGCACCTTATAGTGATTGTACTAAAAAAACTTGATTCTTCATCTCTCTCGACACATTCTCAGACTTCGCAAGCTAGCTCATAGTTTTTGCCAAGCATTCGGGCCAGTTCTTGCTTGCTTCTTGCCAATCCAGTATATGTAGCCCCTTACTCCTGTCCATGTCTGGCTCAATTAATTCAAAAACCCATGTCTCCCACCCAATCTGTTGGACTCGATGGTTGCATTTTAACGGTAGCGCGAACTGTACCCTCCCAATGTCACAGATTCTAGGGTACCCAGTCCTCTTTCAGCAGAAGAAACAAAGGTGTTCGAATTCAGTCCGATGTAAAATAAACATTGATCGCTTGCGGTCGGTGGGGAAGATGTTCTGTACACTAACCCCCACAATCACCTCCACTCGTACCAGTGGAACCTTCCTCTATTCACGTGTGACCCAACATTCCGTACCCATGTGTCATCCCCTGGCGGCACTTCCCCAGTCAAAAATTGGGTTCTGTGGGTGATCATCAAGTAATCGACTGGAACGCTCACATCCTGTCCAAGCTCCCCCTACTTTCATTCCTTTCAAGCAGCAGCCCATTTTCGACAGTCCCTTTGAGTCCCTTCCTTCCCGTGGGAGAAAGTCAAGGCCAGATCAACGGTTATGTAACCAAATGAAAGAAGCAATAACACATCTAATTCAGATTTAGCCTCTTGGCTTGGGCCTGATTTTGATTACTCTTGGATCCACGGGGGCTCATTCCCTTATAATGTGGACCCCGGGTGACTCCCTTGAGAGGGTAAACATTGAAGGCCATATGGCTTGGAAATAATTCAAGACCGCATTCCATTTTGGTTATTGGAATCCCTTGTAGGCTAGTCCTCGGGATTTTTCGCCACCAACTCGGGCTACGGGTGCTGTCGCTTTCGTGCGCACCTTGTTCTTTTGGGGCCATCAAGCAGTTTTCTCTGAGGATGCACACCCATTTATACCCCCCCCCAAAGTTTTGGGTCCAGGCAAGGTGCTGCCCAATTTTTCTCAGAATTGTGGACTTAACTAAAACAAGCTAATGCTAAAACATGAGCCGAGCAATGACTGTAATGCTAAAATAATGCCATCAAATGCAAAAAAAATAAAAAAAAAAGAAATGATGCTGAACTAAGAATAAATGCTGAAGAAAGTATGTATGTGCAGCTAATACAATCAAAATGCATCAAGAGCATGTCTGCCTTAGTAGTGTGATCAAACAACTCCATGACGGATCTGAACAAGGAAGATCACTAAACAAATAAAAAGATTCATTTTTGACATAGTGTGATTTATTGCCTGCCGCAACCGGGGTCGACCTCCCCCCCCCCTTGATTCTTCCTCTCCCCGAGCTCGATCTCTCTCTCAAACTTTTTCTCTCCTTGTCACACCCCGAGATTTATGTACAGCGAAAGTTATTCGGAAACTGTGAACAGTCGGCCAGTACGCCGCAAGCGAGCAATATAATCAAAGCGCAATCACATCCACACATAAAATGAATGCACAATAATTTAGACAAAATCTTAACTTTTATTAAATAATAATCGAAAGTACATAATGTTGACTCTTTGACTAACTGGACTCAATAAATGAAATTTTACATAATTGACACATGACTAGAACTAGCTATGGCTTCTCTCCTTCTTATTCGCTCTCGAATCCACCACTTGAATAATCTGAATTTGACCCGCTAGAATGTCCTGAAAGAATTGGAAAAGTAAGGTATGAACACACTTGCCTAGTAGGTATCTTCGTATCAGTCGATGACGTGCGCTGCTCTCTGGCGACGGAGTATCTGAAGACGACGAAGATGAGCACGGAAGACATCGCCATGCTGCTGGGCTTCAGCGACGCGGCGAACTTTCGCAGGGCCTTGAAGCGATGGACGGGGAAAGGCCCAGGGGAACTTCGCCATTAGTTCCCGCGATGGGACAGGCCTGATGCGGGCATTACCCGGCGTGGCAGCTTTCCTTTTTTGGTATACCATAGGATACTAAACATACCGCGCCAGTCACCCGACGCCATGCAAGCGCGGAAAGCATCAGTCCATCGAGGAGACATAGACATGCACCGCCCCCTTCGCACCGGGTTTTGCGCCGCCCTGCTGGCGAGCCTGGCCTTCGTGGCCCACGCCGCAACCGCGGCCGCGGCCTATCCCGACCATCCCATCCGTATGATCGCGCCCAACGCGCCCGGCGGCGGGGTGGACATCATGGCGCGCATGGTCGCCAAGAAGCTCTCGCAGGGGCTGCACACCTCGGTGATCGTGGAGAACCGCCCGGGCGCCGGCGGCGTGGTGGGCACGCAGGCGCTGGTCTCTTCGGCGCCCGACGGCTACACCCTGCTGCTGGCCGCGCCCTCGCCCCTGGTGATAGCGCCCTATCTGATGAAGAAGCTCACCTACGATCCGCAGAAGGACCTCGTGCCGATCAGCCTGATCGCCGTGGTGCCGGCCGTGCTGCTGGTCCGGAAGGACTCGCCCATCCATACGGTGAAGGATCTGCTGGACATGGCCCGCAAGCAGCCGGGCAAGCTGACGTTCTCGTCTTCCGGGCTGGGCGGCACCGCGCACCTGTCGGCCGAGATGCTCAAGGTGCTGGCCCATGTCAACATGCTGCACGTGCCCTACAAGGGCACTGCGCCGGCCATCGAGGCGGTGATGAGCGGCGAGGTGACGCTGACCTTCGCCGACATGACCGCTGGACTGGCCTACGCCAAGAACAACCAGCTGCGCGCGGTCGCGGTCACCACGCCCACGCGCACACCGGCGCTGCCGAACGTGCCCACGGTCGCCGAGACCGTGCCGGGCTATGAGGCGACCGTGTGGTACGGCGTCTTCGCGCCCAAGGGAACCCCGAAGCCCATCGTCGACAAGCTCCACAGTGAGATCGTCAAGTTCTAGAGTTCACCTATGAGGCTCATTTCAAATTCTTTGGTCATCAATTCAAGAAATTACTTACACATATTGGGATCAGTCGAGCCAAACACTATGTCATCTACATATATCTGTACTATAATGATGTGACCATTTAAAACTTTTGTAAAGGGAGTTTGGTCAACTTTACCTCTACTATATCCCTTACTTGTCAGATGGGAACTGAGTCAGTCATACCAAGTTGTAGGCACCTGCTTTAATCCATACAGTGCCTTATTCAACTTATATTCATGGTTAGGAAAATCATCATGCTCGAAACCAGGAGGCTATTGTGCAAACACTTCTTCTTTTATTAAGCCATTTAGAAAGGCACTTTTGATGTCCATTTGTTGAAGTTTTATGAGTAGTCAGCATGCAAATGCCAATAAAATTTTGATGACTTCTAATCTGGCTATAGGAGCATATGATTCTTCAAAATCAATCCTAATATCCTAATTGTACCCTTTAGCTACCAACCTAACTTTGTTTCTAGTTATGACACAATCTTCATTCAACTTATTCCTAACGACCCATCTACTCCCAATGACAGACTGGACAGTGGGTCTGGGAATCAGATTCCAAACATTGTTCCTTTCAAATTGACAGAGTTCCTCATGCATGGCATTAATCCACCGTTCATCCCGTAAGGCTTCCTTAATATTTTTGGGTTCAAGTTGGGATACCAATGCAATGAGGTCTTCATTATTTACATCTCGATGAATGGATCTGGTCCTAGGAGGGTCATGGAGGTTTTCAATTATGTTTTGGACATGATGGTCTTTTAAGGTTCTGATGTTGATAGAAGACTCACTAGGAAAGGTCAACTGGATTGGATTTTCGATCAACCAACCTGTTTCCTATTCTCCAAGTTGTAGTTGGCAACATTGTCCTGGTTCCTCATTGGTTTCCAGAAATTCTTCAACATCATTCTCCGTTTCCCTATCATGTTGGCCTAGATTAGATGTTGTACAAGAAGGGGGGTTGAATTGTCCCCCTGGCAAGATGGCAAATTTTTAAAAATAACTTGATTAATTGCAGCAGAATTAAACTAATTATGTTAACAAAACTAAAAACTAAAGTGAGATTAATGGGTTGAGAGCACTTCGTTCTGATTATCCTTCAGTTGAGGCATCCCTTGAGCCAAACGCCACAAGGAACTAAAAACCGCTCATCTGGAGGCTCGCGCGACACCATAGAACCCCATTCGATATCGAAACAGAGTGGCGGTCCTCCCTGGGCCGTCACTTCAAGTGGCAGCCAGCCCTGGGTCGCGACTCAAGCCTAGTGGTCTCCCTAAGACTGCCAAACACCGAAGGGCAGCCATGTCATGGCTGCAACGCAGCGAATCCCGGGGGCTGGGTGGTAGCCTATTGCCTGGATGCTACCCAGTGGGGCGGTCACCCTCGGACCGCCTCTACCAAGAAACGGCCATGCCCTGGCTGCAACCTGGTAGAGGTCCCCCAACGATCATAATACACACCCCAAGGGTGCGTTGACCAGACCAGAGAAACGGCCGATGGTTGGCCGCTACCCTATGGGTAGCGGTCAGTCGCAAGACTACAACCCAAGGGTGGCAGTCCCCTAGGGATCGCAACACCCAACCGACATTCAAAATCACATGGCGGCCCCCTGCAGGCCACTTCAAGGAATTGGCGGTCTCTGGTAGGACCACAACACCAACCCGAGCGCGAAATGGCAAAAACGGAGGAAAAATCCAAACCACGTCCCAATCACCTCCAAATGATAGGGCAATAAAGGGGAACTCTTCCCCTACCCTCCTAGCATCAATCCATGCCCATAGATCGGCCAAACATCTCGAGAAACATTAGATCCGGTGCTCAACCCCAAAACATGTATTTTTCCCACCCTAGCACAAAATAAGTCCCTCTCGACCTCTCCTCGGCCTAGAAATCACGGGAATGGGAATACAAAGAGGAGGGATCTGTCCCCCTACCTCAGAGAAGCTTCAAATCCACCAGATCACTGCCGATCTTCAAATCTCGGTCGATCACAAACACCACGCCCCACACCACAAAATCACCACCACTGCACTCACCTCGTCGCCACTATCATCACCACGCCGCCGCCTCGGTCCACCATCTACAGTCGGAGGAGGAGAGGGCCACATCCATGCACGGGGGAGAGGCAACGGTCGAATGGGAGTGGGGGCTCTTAACGGGATGAAAGGGAATGGGAAAAAGAAGAGGAGAGGAAAAAGAAAAGAAAAGGGTTTATTTATAGAAAAATCTAAAAAAATTTAAAAATCTTGGGGAGCCCCAATCTTATTTTTCAAAATGAAGGATGGGTCAATGAGATTGTGTGTTGACTATCGACAATTGAATCAACTCACAATCAAGAATAAATATCCATTGCCGAGAATTGATGAACTATTCGACCAGATTTTCGAAGCCCGATATTTTTCAAATATTGATCTCCAATCTGGTTATCATCAGTTGAAGATCAAGGAAGGGGATATTCATAAAATAACGTTCAGGAGCAGGTATGGGCACTATGAGTTCACTGTTATGTCTTTTGGCCTAATCAATGTGCCTGTCGCATATATGCAGTTAATGAACAATGTATTCAGACCATAACTATATCAATTTGTGGTTGTCTTTATTGATGACATTTTGATCTACTCTATGTCCAAGATGAAGCATGAGGAACATCTCAAGAAATCCCTGCAATTATTAAGAGATCACAAGCTTTATGCTAAGCTTAGTAAGTGTGATTTCTGAATAGAAGAAGTTTCTTTCCTAGGTCACATAATATCCCGAAAAGGCATTACTGTCGATCCTTTAAAGGTCAAGGCTATAAAGAACTGGGGAAGACCTACTAGAGTGACAGAAATACGAAGCTTCTTGGGGTTGGTAGGATATTATAGAAGATTTATTAAGGATTTCTCCAAGATCACCGTATCTTTGACAAGATTGACGAGGAAGGAGAATCCTTATATATGGTCCGAGGAATGTGAGAAAAGCTTCTAGACTTTGAAAGATTGTTTGGCTACTGTCCCTATACTCACATTGCCTACTGAAGGAGGAGGATTCGAAGTTTATGCTGATGAGTCTGGAATTGACCTAGGATGTGTATTAATGCAACATGGCAAGGTAATCGCCTATTCCTCAAGATAATTGAAAAAGCACGAGGAGAACTATCCCATGCATGATTTAGAGTTAGCGGTTGTGGTCTTTGCTTTGATGATCTGGTGGCATTATCTGTATGGTGAGGCCTTTATTGTGTATTCTGACTACAAGAGTCTCAAGTACTTATTCTCTCAAAAATAACTTAATATGAGACAAAGACGGTGGCTGGCATATTTGAAGGATTTTGATTTCTCTATATAATACCACCCCGAAAAAGGTAATGCCATAGCTGATGCCCTTAGCTGGAAGTCGATGGCATTCCCTTATTTATTTTTCACCGACACCCTAATTCGCAGTCTTGTAATAGACCATTGTATGGGTTTGGGTGGCCCTTCTAACGATCATTTTTAAGCCAGAGTCCTAAGTCGGTTAACTTTGGGGATAAATGGGTATTTACCTCATTGATTATTAATTTCCACCGACATCGGTTAGGCGGTCCATTGAATGACCGTTTTCCTCCTGAGAGTCCTATGCCGACTGATTCGATTTGTTCCTCGGATAAATAGTCTAATTTATCTTATTATTTATTTTTCACCGACAACTTGTAGGCGGTCTCCAGTTGGACCGTCTATGTAGTTGGGCGGTCTATCGATCGACCGTATCTAAGGCCGAGATCCTTGGTTCGGTTGGCTTTTCTCTCTCCATCCATGGCCGAATGAGGTGCTTGCTCTACGTTTTTCTCCGCGGATTCTGAGTCAAATCGTGTTCCGTTTGATCCTGGGGACTCTTGGGAATATTATCTATGATTTTGATTTAGATAATAAAGCTTAATTCTCATGAAAAAACCCTCAATTTCGAGCTAACTTTCAAGGGTCTATAAATAGTACACTTAGCCCAAGCTCACGAGGGGGGGAAGATTCTGGAATTTGCATTGAAGTGCTGCCATGTTCTTGAGTGAATTCTAGCCAGGGAGGAAGGCTTTTCACATCGATTAAGCCTTCGGTTCAGGGAGTAGTCCATGTCTTTTGTGTTTTGAGTCTCTCTTTAGTCATTCTCCGTCATTTGTCCATCATTGCATCGCCATTCCTTTTCCCTTTTATCCACATTTTTCACTATCATTCTCACATTCTTCCCTTTCCTATTATTTTTCCACGCCCATTAGGGGTTAAAAACCACCCCAAGTATCCCACATTCTCTTTATGTACTTAGTTTTTTACCTCAATTCATAATATTACACTTCCATAAACTCATTTGGGTTATTTTTCTTAGTTGTTCGCATTGTCTTGCAGGTTAACAGGAGCTTCAGCACGAGGCCCATCCCTCTTGGCCGGCCGGAAGGGGTGAAGGATTAGGTTCCACAGCTTGGAATCTAGAGGTTCTATGCGGTTCATCTCAGACTGTCTATAGGAGTTTGCGATCTCCCTAGGACCGTCCCGCTCTTGTTCGCGGCCGACATCAAACCGTCTGATCTCCACATCAGGCCTTACTCCCGCGTTCCACTTCAGCGCTTGCAGTGGCCCATCGTTTGGCCGCCTTCACCTTTCAGTGGTCTTTAGGGGACCGTCTCCATCCTACGCCAGCGCTCCATCCTTGGGCGAGTGTCTTCATCCGTCTCCCTTTCCAAGGTACATGGTGCTCACCTTTTGCACTTAATATCTTGGTGACGATCACAACCTACCTATGCATGTGAGTGGTTGATTGTTTGCATTATTTTGTTCCTTTCATGCTATTCACTCCCACACACCCACATTCATCTTCCCCTTTTAGCCTATCTTCTTTAGAGGAAAAGATATCTACAAGCTCGAGGAGGAGATTAAAATTCTTCAGGACAATCGTCAATCGACCGCGGAGCTGCTGACCTCGGCCAATGTCGAAGACTATGCATGCCGTGTGCTGCCTTCCCATGGTAAGGGTCTTGGAGCTCTACGTCGCGCATCCATTTTTTAGTTGGTCGAACCTTCATTGATGGTTTGCCTTTTGGTGAGCAGAAGCGAGACACAATGACGATGGGGATTGTCCGGCAAAGCAAGAGGCCACCGAGCAAGTGGGGGCGGTCACCTTGGATGTGCCTCTGGCCCTCGAGGGTCCTTCCTCTACCTGAGACAAGGGCAAGCAGATCGCTCAGGAAGATGTCCCTGAGCGATGGGGCACCAAGCATAAGGACCCTGAGGAGCAGTTGATGTTGGCCTCAATGAAGGCTCTGACCGCGAAGAAGAGCAGGCGGAAGAAGAGGAAGGTTCTTCGCCCAACCGAGAAGTCTCCGCCCATGAACGCCCATCGCTTGGCATCTTCTGTCCCCTTACTAGCCTCAAGCAAGGAGGTCCCCTCTGAGCCCATCAGAGCGCACGGGGAGGAGGAGGTCGGTCAACAAATCATGATCGAGCCCATCGGGGCATGTGGGGGGGAGGAGGAGGTCAGGTCAAGGATCCCGACCGAACCAAGCGTCGTAGTCCCAATTCTGGGGACATCTGAGGAGGACATCCCAGCATCGACTCCTCCGCGGGGGGGTTCCACCCGACAACAAGGGCGATTTACTATCCAGGCCTCCCTATACAATCGTTGCCGAGCTCTGGCACCTCTATCTGTCGAAGAGGAATTCTGGCACTGTTCCCCTCCCATGCTTCTTGAGAGGGTCATGGAGGCGGGGTTGTTCGTGGCTCAGCTAGGGGCTGAGATAACAGATTACTTGGTACAGCTAGAGAGCGATGAGAGGGCTCAGGCCTGGGCCCACACTGAGTCTGACCGGAGGGTGGGATAGTTATCTTCTGAGCTCGGGGCCCTGCAGCAGGAAATGGCCTCACTCCGCTCACAGGATCGGGTGAGCAGAGAGAAGGGGCGGTCACTATCCAAGCAACTATCCCAAGCTCGATATATGGCCGAGCTGAAGGGCAGGCTCTTGGAAGAGGAGTGTTAGGCCCATACGGCAAGTTTGGGAAGGTGGACGGTCGAGCGGGAGGGGCTCAGGAACCACATCTTGGAGGCAGAATGGGCTAGGAGGGAGGTCGAGGTGACACAGGCTGAGGCTGAGGTGAAGCTGACTGAGGCCGAAATGAAGATGGCCGAGCTTAAGGAGAAGGTAGCAAGAGTCGAGGTGGAGGCGGTCAAGCGGTATCTGGGCTCAGAGGAGTATCGCGAGGCCTTAAAGAAGACCACCTTTACTTATTTTGAGCTGGGTTACCGGTGCGGGTTGCAGAAAGGCTTCACACAGGGCTTCAGACGGGCAATCTGTCAGGCACAGGAGCAAGTTCTCAAGAGCTTATTTTTAACCCCAGGCAACGCTACGACTCAGGCGAAGAAGGCTCAACTTCTCCTTCATCGTCGGTGCCGAGCGGTGGAGGGGGAAGTGAGGATACTTCTGCTTCTATGGAAGAGAGGTCACAAACTTTGGCAGCCTTAGGAGAGCGTGCGGTCGAGGTAGTTCCCACATGGGTGGGGTCAGTGCTTGAGCCAGCTGTCACCAAAGGAACCGAGGGTGAGTCGCCTTTGACCACAGGAATGGAGTCGAGTCACGCAGGCTTTCTGACCACCGAGCCTCAAGGAGGGCCGTAGACCTCCCGCCCTTCCATAGATTAGGCCAAGACCATATTTGCTTTTGCTGGCCTTCTTTTTATTTATTTCTTTTATTTTTGGTACGGCCATTTGAAACTTCACCATATAATTATTTTCTTAATCTCCGAGCCACAAGCTCGGTGCAGTCGGGGCGGTGCGGCGCCGGCGCTGAGTAGTGGGCCCGGTGTCCCCACCACATGTTGTTTGACGTGTATAATGCATCCACCATGAGGGCTAAGCAATTGTGGGAGGAATTAAACAAGAAGTATAACACTCAAGATCTCAATCTTGAAGAGTACTCTATCATATAAAGTTCATGAAACCTCGAATGGTTATAGAAAAGCCCATATCTAAACAAGCACATCAGTTTCTATTCTTGCTTCATGATTTGAGTAAGGTTGATATGAAACTTCCACAAAAGTTTCAGATGATGTCCATTATTGATAATGAAGTCTTGAGAAGATTTTGGGATGACACTAAAACATAGGAAATGTGCCTTAACACTTGATGATCTTTTGATTACAATAGCAATTGAAAAGGGGCATAGGAATCAGAAACTTGTGATGCCTGTTGATTTGCATGCAAATATGATGACGATTAATAAAGAATCCTAAAGGAAGGGCCAAAGTTGAATTTAAAGGCAAAACTAAACCTAAGGGCAAGATTCAAAAGAGGTCGAAAAATAAATCTTGTTGGGATGTGAACATGTTAGACACTTCATCAATGATTGTCCCGTCAAGAAGGCTAAGAAGTCTCATCTTGGAGCCTCCACTTCTACACCACATATCCATATGGTGATTGGTGTGACTCATCCCAATAGAGGGATGTTTCTATAACCCTCAAGTATTTACTATATAGGAACCGGTGGCACAAGAAGAGAGGGGGCCGATGAACAGCTCTAGGAACTCGATCTTGTAGGTGGAGATCAAGCGTTGTGTCTTCCCCGATAGCGACAGGGTGGTCGAGGCCACTTGCAAACCTCCTTAGGAGGACAAAGAAGAGCATTGCATCAACGAGCGATAGCATGAAGGTGGAGGAGGGGGCAAGGTCATCATCACAGCTGACAAAGCACACTAGTGGCGACATATGGGTTATGTCTCTCTATGAGACATGAGAGCTGTGATGTGAGCACGTGTGCTTGCCAGCGACATGGAAACACTCTTTGTGATCATGATTCGGGGGGGGAGGCGGGGCACGGTAGGGCAATGTAGGGGTCATCTTTACGTACGAAGCTTTAACGCCAACTTTTCTACTCTCTCATGATCCCAACGATCGCTCATTAAAGGTACATACTCTTGCAAGAAATTCAAAGACGTTCATGCATTTAACACAGAGTTTGGATTGCAATCTTTTGAGACCTTTACATTTGGTCCCGATTAAATAATCGGGCCTTTAGATTTACATCTGATTCCCATCTGATCACTGAGGAGGCTTTTATTTACACTTGGAACTTTGGATTGCTTTCGTAGACAATAAATTGTTGAATTTGCTTCTGATTGCCATTAGACTTTTGGATTTACTCCTAGCCTCCAGCGTACCGTTGAATCTGTTTTGTCTTCAATTGGACTGCTGAATTTACTCCTGCCCACAATCGGACTACTGATTTCACTTCTGGTCAAGATCTGGCCGTTAAATTTGAGTTTCATCATGATTGGATCCATCTTGGACCCATGTAATTTCTAACCCTTTCTGAGTGTTTCCGCAGTTTTTGACCCTTTCTGGATATTTCTGTAATTTTGACCCCTTTTTGAGTATTTATGCAATTCTTGATTCTCCTGGACTTCTCTGTCATTTCTTAACTTTCCAATATATATCTAGTATCTACAATTTCTTGATTTCTTCGACATCACTGTCATTTCTTGACTATCTAAGATGCTTCTATTATTTTCTGACTCTCTAGGACATTTCTATCATTCCTTGGCATTCTTGGGTGTTTATGTCATTTGTTAACTTCCCAGGACATTTCTATCATTTCTTGACATTTCTGGGCATTTCTTGACATTTGTTGACTTCCTAGAATTTTTCTGCCATTTTTTGACATTTCTAGACATTATTGTCATTTGTTGACTTCTCAGGATATTTTTGTCATTTCTTGACTTTCTAAGGTTTATTTGCAATTTCAGGATCTCCCTAGTAGATTTATCCGCCATTTCTTAGCTTCCTAGAATTTATTTGTAATTTCCCCCCTTTATGGGTATCTCTGCAATTTCTAGATTTCCATGGACATATCTACCATTTCTTAGCTTCCCGGGGTTTATTTGCAATTTCTCCGCCAGTAGGAGTATTCCCGTGATTTTCCTAGATATCAGAGTTCTTGGATTTGACAGTTTCTGGTCAACATTGAACAGAGTTCAGGAGAGCGCACACCGCTTTAGAGAAGAGACATGATCCCGCTCCACCTGCATGGAATTCCTGTTTTACTTGTGTCAGATCATGACTCACGGTTTACCTCTGGTTTCTAGCATAGTTTTCAGAAAGTGTTGGGCACAGAGTTAGCTTTCAGTTCAGCATATCATCCGCAGTCTAATGGGCAGTCAGAGAGGAAAATTCAGACTTTTGAAGATATGTTGAGATTTCGTCGCCATGATTGGCAGGGTTCGTGGAGTTAGCATTTGCCACTTGTTGAATTTACTTATAATAACAGTTATCACTCCAGAATTGGTATGGCACCTTATGAAGCTTTGTATGGTCATCCCTATCGTACTCCTTTGAACTAGTTTGAAGCTGGTGACCGTCTATTGACAGGACCTGATATGGTTCAGTAGTGTGCTGATGTGGTTCGTCTGGTCAGGCTAAAAAAGTTGACAGCTAAGCATCGACAGAAGAGTTATGTAGATCAGCATAGGCGACCACTGCAATTTGATCCTAGAGATATGGTGTTTGTAAAAATATCTCCGATGAAAGGCGTTTTGAGGTTTGAGAAGCGTGGAAAGCTTAGTCCGCAATACATTGGTCCGTTTCCTATTTTGGAGAGTGTGGGCCAAGTGGCATATCGTCTCCAGCTGCCAGCAGCAATGCAAGCTATCCATGATGTGTTCCATGTGACTCAGTTGCAGAAATATGTGCCTAATGCATCATACGTTCTAGATGATTTAGCTTGGCCCAAAGTGAGTGCTGATTTATCAACTCCAGAGTTTCCATTAGAATTGAAGATCGCCGTGAGTAGCGATTGAGAAATAAGGTAACCCCTCTGGTTAAGGTTGTGTGGCAGCGTCACTCAGGGAATGAGGCAACTTGGGAATGTGAGGATGAAATGCGTCAGCTCTTTCCTTTCTTATTCGAAAGAGGTATAATTTCTTTCCGTTTGCTCCTTATCCTGTCTTTTAAATTTTGAGGATGAAATTTTTATTAGGAGAGAAGGACTGTAAGGCCCATGGATTAGCGGATCTTTAATGGTATTAATCTAGAATTTATTCCTTGAATTTAGGCTATTTTTATAGATTTTATGGGTATTTTTTGATATTTAATCTATTTAGTTAAAGATTTTTAGAATTTAATTGGGAATATTCATAATTTTGATTCTTTGAGGGTTAAATTTTGGCGAAAGTGTACGCGGTTTCGCCGCTCGAACATGCTCTAAACTATTGAAGATAGAGCCTTTTCAACGGGTCAGATGATTCCATCTGACCCTAAAGAGCTAGGCGATCAGGCGACCGTCCAGCGCCGCCAGGCGCAGGCGCGGGGTGATGCGCAGGTCGGCGCCGCCGACGGCGCGAATCAGAAGGTCGCGGACCGGCCGGTTGCGCAGCCGGTGGGTGGCGGAGGTCGGCTGGTAGAGGCCGATGAAGCGATCGGGCAGGCCGCTCGCGCCCGTCAGCGGGGCGAACAGCACCTCGAAGCGCGCCGTCAGCCCCTCGTCGGTGCGCGCGTCGGCGCTGATCACCAGCGGCTGGGGATCGCGCAGCACGCCTTCCAGGACGGTCTGCAGTTCGATGCGGTGCAGGCGGGTCCAGAGGTTCAGCATGTTCTCGCCGCGCAGGCCGCGGCCGTGCACGTCGACCACGAACTCGCCGGCCAGGCGCACAGGGTAAACGCCGGCGCCCGCGCGGCCGAGGATGAAGGTCTGCGGCAGCAGGTGGGCGAAGTCCGCCGGATCGATGGCCGTGCGCGCGGGCAAGGCGTCGCTTCCGCGCTTCGCACGCCAATAGTCTATCAACAGTTCCGTGTTGGAATGGAACATGAGGTCGTCCCACGCCCTCGGCCCAGCGCGGCCGCACGGGGGTTGCAGGGAAGGCTCATGCCAGGCGCGCGGCGCCCCATTCCGGGACATACCGGGGGGTGTGGCGCGACTGGTCGTGGTGAACGCGAAGGAGCCGACCCATGTCCGGCAGGACCCTATTCATGGCGATCATCGCCGGCTTTGCCTTCTGGCTGCTGGCGGGGGCCGTCGCGCCATCGAAGGCCTATGCGGGGGGCGGATCCTCGGCGGGTTGCGGCTGCACCACGCCGCCGCCGACCTGCTGCTCACCCCCGTCGCCGCCGCCGGTGTCTCCGCCGACCTGCTGCACGCCCGGGCACAACGTGAACATCCCGGGCATCAACGTCTATGTGGCGCCCTCGGTGTCGGTGAACGTCCAGGCCAGCGCCCGTGCGGGCGCGGTGGCCGGCGCCGGTGCGGGGACCACGGTGTTCTACAGCGGCGGTGGCGGCGGTGGCGGCTATGTCGCGCCCGGCGCCACACCGCTGCTGGTCGACGGGTTGTTACCCTGGGTCCACCAATTGGCCGTGTAGTTCACGCTGTTGTAACTGACCTTGGCGCCGCCATTATAGGCCGTGCTCGAAACCCAGGCAGTGTTACAAGCCGGGAGGGTCGCCTTGACGCTGCGCGTCATCACTTTTTGCTGGGCGTCGAGCGAATCCGTAGAACCGCCGCCGCAAGCGGCCAACATGCCGCCGACCATGCCCAGTACCAAACTGTTTGCTACCTTCATCCTCATGTTTCCCTCCTCGAGTGATATCGATGTTTGCGAGGAACGGCGGACCGCCGGAATGGTGTGATCCCGACCACTACATCCACAAGCCCCCAGGTCTCTTGCCGCTGCCGCAATCCGGCAGCGATCTTTTTTCAGCCGCATGTCCAGCCAGCTTGGATGCAGAATGCGACCGGCCAAAATGAGCGTCAAGTGGTTTTAGCAAATCAAAACCAATTACATACCAGTAACGCAAAGAATGACTTGAGAACAGGTGTAAGGGCATGATTTCTATGGGAGGCTCGCCCAGTTTTCCGTTTGGAAAACATCGTCTCTGGTATCAGTTGCCAAGCTCGCCATTGAATGCAGGGAGCGGCAAAGGCTGCATTTGTGTGCAGCCCAATAAAATGACACATACAATTAAGACCACTTCTCCCGGTACGGCAGGTGGTCTTAACAACCACAATGCCGATTTTCGGCACGGAAGCACTATTTTTGCTTTACCATCTCGGCTCCATGCAACGAAACCAACCACCCCAAGCCCAGCGCCTCAGCGTAGCCGACGCATTGAAGCAAGCCGTCGCCCGTTTCCAGGCCGGCGATCTGGCCGAAGCCGAAAAACTGTATCGGCTGATGCTGCAAACAGAAAAGCCGGCCGAAGCCCTGCCCTGCTTCGAAGCCGCGATGCGAAGCAATCCGGATTACGAGCCTTATGTCCTCTCTTGTGCCGACGCCTTGCTGGCCTGTGAACGGCCGGAAGACGCCATCGCCCTGCTGGAAGCTACACGCAAGCGTGGGCTCGATTCGCCGGCAATACAGCAATTGCTGGCCCATGCGCGCAAACTCGCCAACGGCATCGCCAGCTTGCGCGGTATCTTCAGCGATACCGAACGCATGCGCATTTCCGAATTCACACATAACAATAAATAAATAAGAGGTGAGAGTCATCATTGTTCCTGAATAGCATTTGCATCCTGTGCTTGGGCTCTGTCTTAGCATTCCTTCGGAACATTTCATACATACTTTAATCGACGTGTGCTTGTTTGCCATGATTTATTTATATATTAAAAGGTGATTCGTTGAAGGCCGGGTCTTGTCCGGCTGGAAGCTTTCGCTATGCGTGAGACAATACTCCGTCTTGTACCAGAAATCACTCTGCAAGAATATACAAATGAATCCTTATATGCTTGTTTGCATATAGGTTGTGGAGCTACTCCCCGAATGATTCTCAGATCATGTACATTCTGATAAGCGAATGCTGCATTAATTTAAATTGCGTGTCTTGCATGTCGCAAGCAAAGAAGACAAATAACAAACGAAATAAGACAAACAAACAAGATATAATAAAGAGAAAATTATATGATAAACGTGGAGGTAATTATAAGGCAAACAATGACCAATGGCGTGTGATCCAAATCCTCGTCTCCCCAGACTTGGTGTGAAGGGAATATAAATGATGCCCTTGTGAGTCAGACTAAGACCTTGGGGATCCCCCCACCATTGTCATGGTCTGACCTCACCTTGGGCCAATAGCCCACTAAGTCTGACCCTCTTTTATAGGGATCTAATCTCACTTCATTAGTTCTCCAACATCAAACTTGCCGCACCCTCGGCAGACATTTGCTTGGATGTTATTTACATCTTCGTTATGCTCTCAACCCAGATGTTTATCCAAACATGAAAAGGTCGATGAATGACCGATATGATTTGAATGCTTTCACTCTGTTAGGGGGCAGTTTACGGCGTTTCAAGTTATCCTTTACCTATTCTATTGATTCTAATTTAAGGCTATAAGGCACCTCTTCTTGGCAACTAGTCAAGGATTTTCTCCCTTTTGGGGTGATGTAATTAACCTTATGACCTTTATGGCACGACGGGTTCCAGTCTTGACCTGCTATCCACTATCGTCTGATCAGTCAGACGGCGCACACTAGCAGCTCCACGCCACCCCGGCCTTTGGAACTCGATCACATTGTCACTTTGTGACTAGCGCGCCTATGCACTAATAAATGATATAAAAGAAGTAAATAAACAGGAAAGAACAAAAGATCCTCGAGGTTCCCCACCTAGGTTGGGACAATTGGGTGGCCGTCCCTGACTTACCCAGTATTTTAGGAGCCATCTCAGGATCCCCGTGGATGAGCTTCCAATTTTCACCCCACATATCTCGGGTCCGAGGGAGTTGCTACCAGAATTCTGCCATGAATGTGCCTAATAATAAAAAAGGGAAGAACGAATGTTTGAATATTCTTAACCATACGAATAAAGCCAAATACGCAAAAAGTTGAACAGAAGAACCAACGAACTCTCGGAGTTTGCATGCTTAGACTGGCTGTTGATAGTGCCATGAACAAAAAAATTATACAGACTTCCCTTCATGTGCAGAACAAAAAAGTCACGGGCACCTCTCTTTGCTCTTCAAACATCATATTCGTCTGGCAAGATCCTATGCATGTGTCGAAGTAATTCTCAGCAACCCTGAACTTAAGAACAGTAAGCATCCTTATATATATATATATATATATCAAGTAGTGGCACCAGTACCCTATGTATAAACCTGTACAAAACATAACTTTGTAGAATCCCATGCATACATCAAACTGCATTGAGCATCTCATATGTCCCCTTGTGCATTAAGTCACATGCATCACAAATTCATAATAAACCTTCCACGCATTGCATAGTACCCTTAAAAGAAAGCCCAAGCTCTATGCATGTGAAGGGTCGACCCACCTAACCCCAGGCTCTACTTGGCTCTGCCACTAATGCCCCCGCATCGACGCACTACGTCGACAGGGCCGACTCACCTAGCAAACTTCCCTTTTGTTGGGAGGTTCGGTCAACTGATTTCATCAATTTGGTCGACCGAACCCCCATTAAAAAATAATAAATAAATAATACGGGGTAAGCAGACGTGCGACCTTCTCGCGCCAGTTCACCTCATCTCACACCTCCTCTCTCCTCTCGTCAATTCACTTCATCCTACATCTCCTCTCTCCTCTCGCCGACCCACACTCTCCTCTCCACACTCTCCTCTCTCCTTTTGCCGACTCACACCTCCTTCTCCCTTACTCTCCCCCTCTCACTTTCAATAAACCACTGATTCACCACCTCTCTCACCCCAAATAAAATAAATAAATAAAGTAAAACAATAACAAAAAATCTCCCCATTCAATAAATAGAGAAGGTAGATGAACAGGTACAGGGTTACAATGACATCAGGTGCTGCCAGCAGAGGGACCCAGATACCCATGTAGTCATGTCCCAGCCCAATGGGTGCCTTTTTCTTTTCAAGAATGTTGTCAGAGCATGTGTCTCGAAAAGGAAAAATAAAAAAAAAGAAATGAAGGTATTGATTAGCAGAGCTCCTTCCTGCAAAAGCACTTAACAGGCACCCTGAAAGCCATTCACAGTAGACAAGCAAATCAAGCATCACATCCAACCCATATGGATATTGTGGTTTCCCCCATTTTTTTACAAATATTTTCTCTTGCATGTCATGTAAACCAGTGCCCCAAAATTAGACAATGCAAGTTCTTCTATTGCATTACCTCTTGTCATCTGTTGGTATTCACGACTGACATTTTTAGACTGCCTGCAGAAAGCATTCTTGTTCCTCTGTCAGCATGCACTTAGGATGGAGCACAACATACTGCATTTTATCTGCGTCAGTAGTGTGTGTTCCAAGTTTCATCCTTGAAGATCTCTCTTCCCTGTTAGTTTGGTCCCGCCTCTTCTGGGATACAATGCATCAGTCATAGCAGAATACGTTCTATGCAGTCTCTGCCCCAATATCACACAAACAATGAAGTCAATCTCATATTTGGAAAGAAGACTGCTAAACTGTCACATGTGGCCAGTCATAACTTGCTATCCTACATGCTAGGAGTGTAATTCTCCATCATGTGGGATGTCTCCACATTGCTATAGGAAGATTTCACTTATATCCATGGATCTTTTTTTTCATTTTCTGTGTGTATTGGGGGGGGGAGGTAACCAAAGGCCCCAAAGTGGTGAATATATCCCTGGAGTGCCATCTTTGTTTTTGTGGGTGGAGAGATCTCTAGGATATCCCAAAAGGTCTCAGATCAGGAGTTAATTTCTTCTCATCCTGCTCCTTTCCTTGTCCATCCTTCTCTTCCTCCTCTTTTTCTGCTGCTTCTTCTCCTCCATTTTTTTCTGCTTTTATTTCTTCACCTTTTTCCTACTCCCTCTTTGTGGTTCAGCTTCAATTTCCTCTTGGGACTCGATAGAGATACATATCTTGAGAGATGACAAACTGTACCTTTTCTCTCTGCAATAAATAAATGTGCAGATTTAACATAGAACTTAGAGTCATTTGAGGTTATGTTAGTGATGTTTAAGTGGTTTGATGGTTATTGTAATAAATTAGAATCTTTCATGATTAATAGAATATTTCTTTCCATAGCACATGTGTAAATACTTAGATTAGCATATTAATATTGTTTCTAGCTATTTTTGACTGTACGTTCTCATATTCCGCATCGGGGCGTGACACTATGTGTATTGGTTGTAGTGCCGTCGACTAGCTTGCTATGGCCGCAGGCTGCACTTGTCAGTTCTAGAGAAGTGTGTCACAGATTGTAAGAGGTTGTGTCCTGTGGCTCTACGATGAGAGCTGAGCCGCGGATTGTCAGACATCCATTTAGAGTAATTGAGATGAGATAGGATTCAATTGTGTAATAGACGGTGCCTGTGTATGGAGGTCTCAAAAGAGACGTTGGCATTGGAAATGGTGATCCTTGGTCTGTGACCTATAAGGGAGGATTTCCCTATAAGCCTAAGTCGAGTGATGTGAGGAACAAGAATTGTAGAATCCTATCATTCGGTTTCGTCGTGCTCCTATGATAGGGTAGAGTTGGCACGGGGCCCGGATCGGATGCGGTGTTTGAGCGAGGTTTGGCTTGAGATGTGGTAATGGTCTGTGGAGAGTCAGTGGATGACCTGTCATAATTTGGATCGTGCCTCTAGGGCCAGTGAAGGTTTCCCGTTGACTAGTATCTAGTCACCAGTGGATGGACTTTCACAGATAAAAGATGTTGGATGTCATGGCTCAAGAATGGCGAGAGCCGTATGCCAGCGAGGCCCTAGGTGGCCGATCATGAGATGAGCTTTTTCCCAGAATTGGATCTGGGGTTCGTGGAAGTTTATCTTCTGGCAGAGTTGGTCTGGTGCTATTGCAAGCGTTCGGCTTGCCAGGTGTGAGCTGGTGGAAGCTCAGTGATGGTTGCCCAAGTGCAGGGCATGAGATCGGTCAGCTGGTTGTGAAGCTGACATTTCATTGGTCTACCGAGCATGGGCATTTATCGGTGGTTAGTTTTTGTGTTAGCTGAGGTGACGTCAGACTTGTACTCTTTTGCATGATGCCTGCTCTGATGATCGATGTGTCTTGTATTGTGAGCGAGGTATTGTCCGTGATCATTGTCTGACTGCGTCCCTCAGGACCGTGATTTTTGCGAGCATTAAGATTTGGCTGGGGCTCTGACGGCGTCGTCAGTTGGTTTATGGCATTCTCCCCTTGTGGCTTGGTGCTTGTCCTGAATTTCGAGGATGAAATTTTTATAAGAGGGGAGGGCTGTAATGCCCCAGATGTTTCAGATATTTACGTGTGTCTTTTTCTAATGAGCCTTCGGAATACTGTGTAAGGTGAATTGTTGCGTTCTCCAACTCTGGGACGTTACCAGCACGTTGTGTTCTTTTCGAGGATCATGGAGATAATTTTTTTCATATTTTTCATATTTTTTAAAATTTTAAGATTTTCTATATAACCTCCCTCACTCCCTCTCTTTCTCTCATTCTCTCTTTCTTACTCTCTCACCTCTCTTTCTCCCCCTCTCACTCCGGGCGGCCGATGGAGGCAACGAGGATGAGGGGGCGAGGTTCGTGAGGCGAGGAACGACGAGGATGAGATGAGGATTGAGGTGGTGGCGCTCGTTCGTAGTTTCGTGAACCCGACGGGGGTTTTGCGGTGTTTTCGCGATGGATCGGCGTCCTCGGCACGTAGAATCTTCGTTGGAGGTAGGGGGACGGATCTTTAGCCCGCGTACTTTCTTTCCCGCGAGTTTTGTTGGCCGTGGTGAGCCGAGAGAGTTTATTTTTATGATTTGGAGAAAATACATGATTTTGGGGTGTGAGCCGAATTGAGTGTTTCGATCGCATATTTGGGATTTAAATGGGTCCTTTCGGTGCTTGAGAGGTTGGGGGCTAGTTTCTCATTGTTTTCCCCTTCACATGAGTGTGAACGGGGTGTGGAATGGAGTTTTCTACCGTTTTCGCCATTTTCGGGCTCGGGACGACCTACCGGTCGTTCTATGGACCGCTAGGGGGTTAAGCAGTCAGGTGAAGACCGCTAGGGTCCTCTTATGTCGATTCGTGCATTGCGGTCACGCGATAGACCGCCACTGGGCTTAGCAGTCTCTAGGAGACCGCCAGGCAGTTCCTTGCAGTCTAGGTGTGACCGTTTGCGATTGGTGTGTTTCAGGGGCCTTGTGGTCCTGGCTGAATTGCTAGGCCGGGCCTTGCAGTCCGGAGGAGACTATCAGGATCCCTAGCGGTCCAGAGAGGACCGCTAGGTGCTTTTTCGTGCTCGCCATGTTCGTTTTGTGTTGTGTTGGTCTCCGGTCGGTCCGGTTGAGACCCAATGACCGACTTATGACTCCGTGAGTGTCTCAGACACCCCGTGAGGACCGTGACCATATTTTTGAGTGTCCAGAGGTACCGTATTAACTCGATTAGTGTGTTCGTGGGTTTTAATAGTCTGGGCGACCCTCTTGTGTTCTGAGCTTTCGTGATTGCGTTAAATCGAGTCATCATGAGTCGGCACGAGTGTGGTAGGTATCTCCCTGCACGACGTGGGTTTCTCCAGAAAAGTGGTTTCCGAGTGGGCCATGTGTGTGGCCTGGGACTGTGAGTCCATTTAACCAGTCAGGGGCTGGAGATTTTTCGTGTGTCCCGTGGATGAGAGATCCACTTGGCGGCTTGTGAGCTACTTTGGAAATTGTGTCACTGTGGTTTCAAACCTAGGGACTAGGCCAGATTGACGGCGTTGTGCCATCGCATGCGACGGTCTTGACTCGAGTCTTGTGACTCAAGGACCGTTAGGTTATTAGGTCTAGTGGGTTGTCCAGAGCCTGATAGCCTCGAGCCACCTGTTATTCTGTGCTTCCTCGCGATGGGTGCATTCGTGGTTTTCAGTGTTCACATTTTGTGAGCCCCCACTAGTCGTACCTTTCCTACGTAAGCGAGTGCGGACCCACTTGGGAGTGGTAGAGAGCGTGACCCGAGTGAGACGATTTTTAGGCTGGTTACCTTAGGGCCCCTTGTCTTTGCAGCTTGAGTCCAGCTGGAGGGAAAACCAGCTAGAGGACCCGACCAAGAGCAGATGATCTATGTGTGCACGCATGGTTGGGGGTAGTGGACACGTGCTGACGAGCGTGACCCCAGCTAGTTCTTATTCTGTGGTTGCTACTACGGTGTCTCAGTTCCTGCTAGGCCAGAGGGAGACACCTGAGGCGCAGATTAAAACGTCAATGAACGCATCCGGCCTTGCTTCTGGTGGGCAGGTACTCTCGTCACGTGACGTGTGTAACATCCCAGAGTTCAGGGTACCGATAACCCGATAATATCGAATTACCGCCACCAAGGACTGGGGACGCCAGAGGGTCGTGGTGTAGCCGGTGGCTGTGCCGGTCGGCGGGCTCGACGGCACCGACGCCGGGCAGGTGACCCCGGCCGCCACCTCCTTGGCCGGGACCGTGCAGTAGGGGTCGTTTGTCGGGTCGTAGGCGCTGGCGGTGGTGTGGCCGTCGGAGGTGGTCACCTGGACCGCGTTGCCGGCGGGATCGGTGATGGTGAGGGTCACCCCGGCCGGGACTGTGGCCGGAGCCGGCGGGGTGGTGAGCCAGGACGACTGCCAGGTGGGGCAGGTGGCGCCGTTGGTGACCGCTGTACCCGACACCGTGCAGTAGGCCTTGCCTGTGGGGTCGTAGGAGGTGTCGGTGGTCTGGTCCCCGGTGGTGGTCGACGTCGGGTGGCCTGTGGCGTCGTAGCTGGTGGTCGTGGTGACCGCCGGCGCTGCTGCTGTGCCCGAGGCCACCGTCTGGCTGGTGACCAGGCCGCCGGCGTCATAAGTGGAGGTCGTGACCGCGCCGAGGGCGTTGGCGCTGGTGGTCACCTCGCCCAAGGCGTTGGTGACGCTGATTGTCGCCCCGAGGTACGGATCGCTGCCGGCGGTGGGGGTGGTGAGCCCTGTGTAGGCCGGGCAGGTGACCCCCTGGGCGGCCGCTGGCGGGGCGACGGTGCAGTAGGTCTGGCCCGAAGGGCTATAAGCGCTGAGGGTGGTGGCCCCGGTGGGCCCAACGGTGCTCGTGACCTGGCCTGTCGAGCCGTAGAAGGTGGAGGTGACGCCGGCGGGCGGCGAGGACGGTGTGGGTGTCGACGCCGGGCAGCGCACGCCGTTCGCGTAGTCAGAGGGCGTGACCTCGCAGACCTGGCGACCGGCCGGGTCGTAGGCATACGCGGTGGTGGCCGAGTAGTCGTGGTAAGCGACGACCTGCTTGGTCACGTGGCCGGCCGCATCGTGGGTGTCGGTGGTGGTGGTGCCCGAGGGCTGGGTGACCTTGTAGGTCGAGCCGGCGGGCCCGGTGGCTGTCCCTGGGGCGCACGAGTCCCCGAGGTAGCAGGTGGTGGTGGTCGCCCCGTCGGCGGTGGTGGAGCTGGTCACGTTGCCGGTGGCGTCGAAGGTCTCGGTCACCGCCCCGGTGGCCGTTGTGCCGTAGGCCGGGCAGCGGACCCCCTTAATAAAAATCACTAGTGACATTCTTTTTACACATGATTCTATGTGCTTAACACAAGGTCCGCAAAATTAGTATGGGTCTATTTGATAATCGGACTGTCGGGGCGCCGTCGAGAATAGATGCGATGGGTCCACCCCCCCTCCCTCACACACGGAGGTTTAACCGAGCTTGTTCGATCTTGTTGGTCGAACAAGTCTATGCTACCCGCTCTTCAAAGGACGTCTACTAATTTTAATATCGATCAGAGCCAGGATCGACACTCGCCTCTTCAAAGGGCGCCTACTAATTTTAATATCGATCAGAGTCAGGATCGACACTCGCCGATACGATGCTATTTCTCCTCCCCCCCCTCCCCCGTGCCTACCTCACTCACCGATACTGCCACCGGCTACTGCTTCGACAACTGGAGATGTCTACTGTATCGTCATCGCCGACTATCATTTCTCAGTGTCTCCATTTGCAACTAGCCACCACCAAGATGCCAACCTCCCGTGGCTAGCTAAGGCACCTAGGCCCTCCCTTTCGGGTGGAGAAGAACAGTCGATTTGGGTTCATTCTAGACTTGATCGCTCAACCCAGTTACCAATTACCTTAACTTAACATGATCCGACCCCACTAATCGAGATCAGTTTAACTTAAGTGCACTGGATAGTGGGTACCTGGTTTGAAAACGGGTCCCTTCTTCTTCCCCTCACCTACTGTGCATGTACTAGTCGGTATTGGGATCCAAGGCATGAACCTGAACCGGACCGACCTAGGCCGGTAGTGATGCATATTGGCCCGGCACTATACGTACCAGGCAGTACTGCAAATATGGCTTAACATGTAACACTATGGTTAAATTATGATTTTTGGAATGCTTTTGAAAAAAATCTGCATATAATTAACAAAATATATTTACAAACAGAACTATCAATGGGCTAGTCCCAACTAAGCACTGACCGACCTGGCATTTTATGAGGCAGTCCAAAGCTTGGCCCGAGACTTTGTTCTCTCTGGCCCCATTTGATAAATGAGCAGGGGAGGGGCAGAATACGTTGTATGCCCCCAATTGGGGCGAACAACGTTTCGACTCCTCCGGTCGAATGGATAATTCACGTAAAATTCAAGGATTTTTACCAAATCTCTCTTTATGAGGTGCTCCCGATTCTGTGAGTTAGAGAAACGTGAAAAACTTTGATCCTTGACAACCAAATCACCTTGGATCGAAGCTACCTGGCATGGAAGACTCTCTAGAACTCTCTAGGGATTAACTCTACCCAAATTTAGGACTCTAAGTTCGATCTAATCTCTTAAACCCTAGGTGAACCCTATAAATAGAGTATAGATCTGACCTACACGATCTTTAGTTTGGCTTGCGTTGTTCGATGGTAAGGAGACATTATTTCAGGTTGGCTCTTTAGAACTTTCTGTTCCCCTTAGTTTTAACTAACTCTCCTCCAATTTTCGTGCTAGATGATCCAGCCGTTGGAGAGTTAGGGTGTCTGCAAGTCGCGGGTTCGCTACAGGCTGTACAGGGAATAGTGCATCGGTCCAGTGAAAATCACGAGATTAGAAGTCCTAAATGAGGTTAGTTTATATGGTGTCTGTAGAATTTTTTGTTCCCCTTTATATCTTCTACCTACCATCCAATTTTCACGAACTTAGGTCAAGAGAATCAGAAGATAAAGGGACAGAAAGTTACTGATTTAGCACAGGATGTGCAGAAGTTAGGGTCTTCTTCCAACCAAAAATTCGATTCCTAGGAGCACTTCCAGAGGTAGGTTATCTTGTTGATGGCTAGAACAGTAAGTTAGGAGTAAAAGTCCTCTTGTTTAATGTGATTTCATATTTTGTACACTTCGTATTTAATGATTTGTTATCACTACGCATCTAGGTTATTTTGCATGAATAATCCCTGAACTTAATTACAAAGATGATGATCTCAGTTCAATTCATGAAACCCAAGCAATCTCCCTAATGAAATTTTCATTGTAGCATGTTTTACATTCGTTTCTAGCATGTTTTCATGCATTTATTTCTTTAGAATAGGCCTTGCATGCCCTATCCTATTTTTTCCTATTACAAGAACCAAACAGCCTACGTCAGATTGCCAAAAATTGTTTAGCGGCCCTACGATAGATTGCCAGAACCCTCATGCGGTCCTTGCCTGACTGCTAATCATTTCCTGTTATCTGTTTCCTGTTAACTCTAATCAAATTGCAGATTGACCCTATTAAATATATGGTAAACCTAGGTAAATAGGTTTTATTCCTAGTATTGACTTCATATTCGTAATATTGGATCATGGTACAGAGTTCGAGAATATAGAGCTCAGGGAGTATTGTAAGGAGAATGAGATCAACCATAACTTCTCCTAGGACTCCACAATATAGCGGTGTAGTTGAAAGCAAGAATCATACCTTGGTGGAGATGTCGAGGACGATGTTGAATGAAACAAACCTCTCCAAGTATTTCTAGGCAGGAGCGGTCAACACTGCCTACTAGATCATCAACCACACCATGGTCATGCCAATATTGGAAAAGACACTCTACGAGTTCTACAAAGGGAAGAAGCCCAAGATCACCCACCTCAAGCCGTTTGGGTGCCCATGTATGATCCATAATAACGGCAATGATGATCTCAATAAATTTGATGCCAAGTCTGATGAGGATATATTCTCGGGATATACATCAAATTGGTGGGCATATAGGGTGTTTAATAGGAGAACATTTTTAGTATAAGTTTCTGTACATGTCACCTTTGATTAGTCAAATGTTACTAACGAATAGTAAGGAGTCTCTCCCTTTATTGATGGTATAGGTGGCATGTCCAAGGAGACAAATGCTAGAAGTAGTTTAGATCATCTTGAAAAGAAGAATGAGTTGGATCCAACCAGTGGAGCTAAGGAGAAGGATGAGCCACCAGTTGAAGAACTAAGGCAAGAGGATCAGTTGGACGAAGGACTACTATGAGAATGGAGGTATGTATGAAGCCATCCTCCTAAAAACATTATAGGTGATCCCTCTGTTTGGAAATTACTTACAACCAACTCCAGTATTTTACTCATTTAGCTTTCCTATCTCAGGTGGAATCCAAGAGAGTTGAGGATGCTATTCATAATGACTCTTGGGCTAGAGCCATGTAGGAGAAACTAAATCATTTTCAGTGTAATGATGTTTGGTCCCTAGTTTCCAGACGTATTTCAACTCCGTGGACGTCATCATCCTCTGTGGCATCAGCCATGACTTTTGCTCCGACATGTAACCCCCTCTTCCTCTCCTACAAACACTCCCCCCAATATCCCCTCATATTTATTTTCTTCATCTCTTTCTCTCTCTTTTGTGACACTCCCCCTACCCCTGAGCCCCTCTCTCCCTCCATTGCAAACACTCATCCGACCCCCTGGTACCCTATTCCCCAAACTCCCTTACATACCTATGCAATCGACGCACCTGTAGCGGTCGGCATACCAGACGCCCGCTTCGTAAAATCCGAGAATCCATCTGTGAGGGCGTCCGAACTTGCAGCGCCTTCCCTCGTGTGATTCCCCCACGCCGCCTCGAATGAGGCGCACGCCATCCTGCTCACTCATCGCTGCCTCCCTCGGGTCGGTGCGCTGGTGGTCCTCCGGCGAGCGTGTCGAGGTGGTCGCACACGCGTTTCAGCGCGTCGAGGTCGTGCCTCCGGATCGCGTCAGCCACCGTCGCTCCGCCGATGACCCGGTTCGGCATGCTCACGAAGATCAGCCACCCCGAGGGTTTGAACACGGCGTCAAGAGCCGCCACCAGTCGATCGAGCACTTCGACCCGGTCGTCCCGCTCACTCATCGGTGTCCCCCTCGGGTCGGTGCGCGGCGGCACGGTCACGGAGCCAGTCACCAACTGCGTCGGTGTCCTCCTGCTCCCATTCGTCAGCCGCCCACTCCAGCGCATCCGCGATCCGTTCCTGCACGCGCACCTCAACCACAGCAGCCAGGTGCTCGGCGTAATCGGCGTCAGTCTCGAAGTGCGCGAACCCGTGCGGGTGCTGGCAGAAGATCACGCCGTCAGCGCGTTCATGGCGGGGGTGATCGGCCAGCAGCGTCACGAGCTCCGGGTCCGTGGTCATGCCGGACTCACGATCTGGTAGCTCAGGCCCGCGTTCACGAACTGCACGGGCTCGAGCGTGGCGACCTGCTCGTCGGTGAGGATGAACCCGCTGACCGCGAGCCCTGGTGCTTCCTTTATCCACACGCCCGTCAAGTCGCGCACGAGCAGGTCGCCAGGCAGTAGCGGATAGTCCGGCATCTGCGGCAGCGTCCCGTCGATGCGTTCGGTCACTCGGAACCCGTCCTTGCCGGCGCTCACGATCCCTCCCCCGCCCGGTCATCTGCCCGGACAGCGGTGCCGTCGGAGGACAGGGCGCGGAGGTCCGACAGACACTCGGCCTTGGCGTGAGCCTGGTCGGTTCGGCGCTCGGGAAGCGACGACTCCCACTCGTCGGCCAGCGCGGTGATGCGTTCCTTGAGCGCGGTCAGCTCGGCACGGGCAGCGCGGAGGTTCGCGGTCACGAGGTTCACGCCGTCGGTCTCGTAGACCTCGTCGGCAGCCAGCCGGCCCGCGTCAGGATGCCGACGGCACGCCGCGATCCGGGCAGCGCCGCGGGCAGGATGGCGAGCCTCGGCCCCGCGGCCGGCCTTTCCTGAAGCGCCTGGGCGCGCGACAGCAGGGTCAGGCAATCGCTCTCGACCAGGGTCGCGATCATCATGACGAGCGAACTCGTCTCCAGCGCGACGCGCGGCCGGCGCGGCAGGCTTTGGAACAGCGTCTCCACGATGGCATGGCGCGGCATCTCCGGCCGCGGCACGACCCAGCTGTAATCGGCGAGATCCGCCTCGGCGACGCGGCGCTTGCGCGTGAGCGGATGTCCCTCGCGCGCGACCACGACATAGGGATCATCGAACAGCTCGACCGCCGCCACGTCCTCGCCGGGCAGCGGATCGCGCAGCGCGCCGATCATGAGATCGAAACCGCCGTCGCGCAGGCCCGGCAGAAGCGTGTCGTGCGCGGCCTCTTCCACCTCGACCCGGACATTCGGATATTCCTTCAGCAGCCGGCCGATGGCCCGGGCGAGCAGCCATTTGGGCAGCAGCGGCAGGCAGCCGACCGAAATCCGCCCGCCGGCCTGACCGCGCTCGACCTCCAGCTCGTCCAGGGCCTGGGCGATCTCGCGCAGCGCGAGCTTCAGGCGGTTGGCGAAGGCGAGCCCCTGCACGGTCGCGGCCACGCCGTGGAGGATGCGGCGATAGAGCGGCGCGCGGACCGCGCGCTCCAGGTCCCGCGCCGCGCGGTGCAGGGTCGGTTCCGCCACGCCCAGTTGCTGGGCCGCCGCGCGGAACGAGCCGCGCTCGGCGATCGCGATATGGCAGCGGACCTGCGTGGAGGTCAGCGCGCGCGCGACATGGGCGGGATCCGTGACGGCGCCGGGCGCCAGATCGGCCACGCCCGCCTCGATCTGGCGCAGCATGCGCTCGACCCGGCGATGCAGGATCTGCCCGGCCCTCGTGCCGTAGCTGCCGCCGGGGCCGCGATCCAGCAGCCGCTCGCCGATATCCTCCTCAAGCGTCGAGAGAGCATGGGTGACGGCCGGCTGCGACAGGCCGATCTCGGCCGCCGCGGCGCCCGCCGAGCCTAGGCGCATGACGCTGTCGAAGATCAGGAGACGGCGGAGAGTCGGCAGGCTCGACCACATAAATCTTCTGGTCAATCTTAGTCAATTCTTCACAATAGAACTTGAAATGCTTCTAAGAATATCTCATCAAAATTTCCACCGCACACATTTCCCTTATGCTATGCATGGACAACTGAGGAGCACCAACATCAATAGTGCGAATCCCAACACCACTAGCAAGTATAGGACTAATTGTCAATCCACACGACATGCCATTCCGAACTACTAAATCCTGCAAGAAACATCCCCAACAAAAAAATGAAACAGGTCAGTGAAAATTTTGTTTGTTAGAGTAGATACTAATGTCGAGATGGGCAGTAGATGACAACAACACTCCATGAATAACTAAAAAAGAGCAGCGATATAAGCAAGGTAGAAGTCCACGATTTACCCACATCTGTCAGTCCACAGCTAATAAGTAGCAGCTAGGTAGAAGCCCATCATTGCACATTTAGAAATATTAAAATCCATAATTAATTACAAAAGCTGAAACATGTAAACTGTATCTGCATACCGTCAATGTCGCGTGTGCTAGTGCACATCTACATGTACGAGCTACACAAGCATATTTTGGTTCCAGAATTACTGAAACTAGTACAGGCAAGTTATACTGTTCGAAATATAAATGAAGTGACAGGCAAGTTATGTTGTCCTTCAATATCTCAAAATATAAATGAAGTGACAGCAAGATATGAAAATCAGTCGACCAAGTTATTCCCCACCTGTGACATATATACTAACCTGCAGTGGATTAATTGAAGAAGACAAATACCTTCATCAGTCATAAAAATTTCAGCATACCTGTTTATGTTTCATTTCAGCATATCAAATGCTATTCTCACAGTCAGGAGAAGTTCTGGGGAAACTAAGGAAAAACTCAGTGGACTAAGTTTCAGATGTCAAAATAGGACTCAATATGTAGGAAGATCCCAAAACAGAACTCCATTCTCTAATAACATGAACTCTAATATGTATGAAGATGTCATAGAGGAGCTAAACAAGATATATACTTTGGATGATTAAAGTTTCAAATGTAAATTGCCATGAAAAAGAGAAGTTTCAGATGCCAAAACCACAAAGTAAACAACTAACTTAAACCCTTCAAAACCACAAAGTAAGCCACATTAGTATGGGATCATATTAAATGCTGCAACCAACCCACAACAGAGGAGGTGTTGGTCAGGGTACGTCGATCGACCCTTTTGGTCAGGTCGATCGACCCCTTTTAGGTCGACTGACCTAATAGGTAGGTCGATTGGTTTAACCCTCTTTCGCACACTTTAGCCTTTGGTCAACATGGTTAAGACCCTTGGTCGACCTTTGGCCCCGTGGGTGTCTCGGACACCTCGTGGGGACCAAGGCTGTGTTTCTTGGGTGTCCAAAGGAATCACTGTATCTTGATTGGCGTGTTTGTATGGTTTTGAGGGTCAAGGTGACCCCGTGTATTCTGGGCTTCCTTGTTATGCTATATCAAGTCATAGTGTACTTGCATACGTGTAGAGCGTTGTCCCCGTATAGTGTTAACTTCTCCGAAAAATAGTTTTCGTGTGGGCCATAAGCATGGCCATTGACCATTAGTCTCGTGACCCAGCCATGGGTTGGGGGCTCCTTAGTCTCCCTTAGAAAGGGAACGGACCTGGTGATCGTGAGCCACCTTAAGAGTCCTTTTAACCATGGTTTTTGACTTTTGACTAGGGTGATTTGATGGCATAGAGCCATATGGTGCAATGGCCTTAGTATGAGTTGCGTGACTCTATGGCCATTGGATTAGTGAGTTTATCTAGTTGTCCTGAGCTTGGTGGCACCGAACCACACCCCGTGCTACATTGGTGTTTCTTCTACCGAAAGCTTCTACCTCAAGTGACCTTTCCCACTAGTCATAGCTTTCTTGCACACGCGTGTGCGAACCCACTTGGCAGTGGTGGAGAGCTTGTCCCGGTGAGATGATTTTTAGGCTGGTTACCATAAGGCCCCTTGACTTTGTAGACTGAGTCTGGGTTGGGGGGAAACCTAGCTAGAGGACCCGACATAGAGCGCATAGTCTATGTGTGCACATGTGGTTGGGGGCATCGGACTCACGTTAACGAGTGCGACCCCAACTAGTCTTTGTTCTTTGGTTACTTGTGTACGGTGTCTCAGTTTCCACCTAGGGCGAGTAGGGTGACACCTGACGATGCGGACTAAGTCGTCAGTGGACGCATTTGGCCTTGCTTCTACTGGGCAGTACTCTTGTCACACGAGACGAGCTTCTTCGTGGTTCTTCAGGTGACTTCTATGCATGTTTTTCGACGCACTGCAACAAAAAAAAATCGAACTAAAGTGGAAAGGAGCACGTGATGCTCAAAGGATCATGATCGCTAGAGGAGGAAACTCCTCAAACATGGAAGAAACAAAAGATCATGTAGAATACCTGTAGAAGGGAGATATGAAGAGTCCTACTTTCTCTTTGATTGGCCAGCCAACAAAGAGAGTTCCTTCTGTTTTGATTTCCCTGAAACATGAAATAAACAAAGGAGACAAATGCACCGGATTAGTTCAAGTGTGACGTAGAATCAATTTAGCAAGAATGAAAGCATGCGAGAGGGGACCGAACACACCTGGTGTGTTTTAAACCCCTCTAATGTTAAGGGAGGAGGTGTGCATGCGATGTTCATTGAAGTATGGTGCAGTAAATGATGATCTAGCGATGCTAGAAATGGATATGACGATGGCAGTGTATGCTCGGGATGAAGTGGCAGATGCAAACTAAAAATAAGAAAGCAGAATAAAGGGAAGAGAAAGGAATGGTGGGATCCTCTTCCACCGGGCGATGTTGCGAAGGGGAGGAGGAAGAAGCTCCGTGCGCAGGGGGAGAGCAGCAGTGAAAGCTCTTGTTCTGTTCGCTATTCTCGCCTCTTTGCAGCCCTCTTTCTGATTCTCCCACCTTTTTTTTTGTGAGCGCCCAAAAAGGGGGGAGATTTATATGGGAAGAGTCCTTCTTTGAGAAGGGCTCTTAATGGGGTGGAGATTCTCCCCCCTAAACTTGGCAGGAATTAATAACAGGCAACAATCCACCCGGGAAAGGAGGTTTGCGTTCAATGGAAATGAAATAGAAAATGGCGTCTAATAATCTGGTAAATAATTGAATCTGCGTCTTCAATTGCGGATGCTAATTCTTAGGACCAAATTTGGCAATTTCCAGACTTTCTATAACAAATGGCATCTTTCATAGCAGCCGTTAATTAAATGTCATCCAGATGAATGGTCGCTTATTTTTAATCAGAATACGAAAATTTTTATCAATTAAAAGGAATTAGCATCTGCTTTGAAAGTCGCTATTTCATGAAAATCATTATTAAATGGATAAATATCCCAAGAATTAGCATCTCTAATGGAAGTCGCTAATTACAAATAGCGTCCAGAAGGATAGACGCAATTTTAAAAGTTTTCCAAGCAGAAATATTCCTCTTATTCAGCTCAAAAGTGAAATCCAGCGTGGGGCGTTACATTGTGACATGAGATTTACTAACACTAGTGCCAATTTTAGCGTGTCTACAGTTGGCTCCTGATGAGAACAGCCGAGAGGAGCCTCCCATCCCACCTGTGGTTGCTGGAGACAACCGGGTCATGGAGGAACCTCTGCCCTCTCTGACCCCAATAGGTGACACTGCATGTGTGGAGGAGAAATAGGTGACTCCTCCCTGAGCTTGGGGATTGAGTGGCCCACGTCTATCTCCCTGCCAGAGCTGTTGCTGGACGTGAGCACGGGTGCCTCCCAGCTCCAGCGAGCCTGAGGCTATCTGCAGGGTGACCCTCTTCCTTCTCCAGAGGATTTGTTGTAGCGGTTGAGAGAGTGTACCCAGGGCTACCACGCCCTTGACTTTCCTCATGAGCTTCGGATGTCTGGGCTAGCTGGGATCTGGGCAGAGTACCTGTGGCTCCGCGAGGCTTAGGAGTAGAGAACTTAGAGGCTGGCATCCATCCAAGAGGCGCAAGAGCAGTGGGCCCAGCTTGTGTCAGCTGTAGCTGAGCAGAGGAGCCATGCTGAGGCAGCAATGTTGCTTTCTTGAGACTGCGTCGTGCAGCTTGGAGAGGCAGAGAGCTAGGTTGAGGCCTTGAGGAAGGCCTTGGAGGAGCAGTTGTGGGCCGCAGAGTGCCCCAGAGCCGAGTGGCAGGTGGCCGAGACTATGGCCAAGGCTAGTGCGCAGCTTTTGTCTACTCTGGAGGCAGAGCTTGTAGTTGCTGACTCTCGTCTTGCGGCACTGGAGGGGAGCGATCATGGGACGTGATTATATCTCTTTTCCCCCCTTTTTTTGTGTTATTCGGATTGTATGGATTTTGTCACCCCAAGGGCATGTCTTGGGTTCTTTTTACAGAGTGTTAATGACAACTTGCTAGATTTTCATTATTTACTGGGTTGTCCCACCTCTTCTTTTGTGGAATAATGTTGTGTGTATGGATTGGCAACCACTTACTATTAGTCGTGCTTGATTCTTCTACTGTGTACTAGTATAGGGGGTAGAGGACAGGGCTTTACCCGATTTCAGGCGCAGGAACAGGGAACTGAGCATGAAAAATGGTGTAACTGGATGCTGGGTACTGGAAGCTGAGTGCTGGGTACTGGGACAGGGTGTTGGTGACTGGAGGCTGAGTACTGGGAAGTGGGGAAAAGTGATTGGGTGTTGGGGGCTAATCCTATTGAAGGATTAAAGCCTGTGTGGTATGAGGCCGGCCTAGACCTATAGGGATGTGATGGTCTATGCAATTAGGGCTACTGGGGTGGTTCTGGAGTGTGTTAGTTGTAGACCGAGCGATAGAGTATCGACTACTGTCATGTTGTTAGATGGAAATGTAATTCACATTAGCCTAGGGAACTGGAGCTGGGCTGGCCGGGTGGCCTAGAAGGGCGTCATCACCAGGGACTGGGATAGGGACTAGAGGTTGGAACTAGGTCTGGGACTGGAACTGGCATTAGAACTGGGATTGTAACGGGAGAATAGGGACTGGAACCAGAGCTGGCTAGCCAGCCTGGGGATGTGCTATAGTCGGGATACTAGGACTGGAACTAGCACTAGAACCGGGTGGCTAGCCTGTGGAGGCGTTGTAGCCTAGATGCTGGGACTAGAGCTGGAACTGGAACTGAACGGCTGGCCTGTGAAGGCATTGTAGCCGAGATGCTGGGACTGGGACTGGAACTGGAACCGGGTGACTGGCCTGTAAAGTCATTGTAGCCAGAATACTGGAACTTGAACTGGGACTGGAACTGGGCAGCTAGCTTGTGAAGGCGTTGTAGTCGAGATGCTGGGAATGGAATTGGAATCGGCCAACTGGCCCTTGAGGGTGTTGTAGCCAGAATACTGAGGCTGGAACTAGACTTGGAGCTGGCCAGTTGGCCCTTGAGGGCGTTGTAGCCGGAATACTGAGGCTGGAACTGGAACTGGAACTGGTGATGGCCGACCCTCGGGGGCATGTTGGCCACCATTGTCGTGGAATAGTGTTGAGCATGTCGTCTGTGAGATGTTGTGGTTGATGACATTCATTAGTGAGGAGTAGAGAGGGAGAGAGAGTTTTTTTCTCTCTTTACCAACTCTACCGCCCTTGCGGGTTTTCGCCAGAGCTGACCCCCTTTTACTTTTTCCAGTGTGCCCTCGCGAGTTTTCTGTTCATGCCTTAAATTTCTTAACTCTGTAAACTTCAAAATTGTGAATAGTAACTTGTGCCTCAAAACGTATCTGCCCGATGCGATTCAATAGGAAGAATAGGGGGTCATCTCAGGGTCGCTATTCAGGAAAGAGCGCCCCTTTACAAAGGCGCTATATTATTTTGGCTATATTATAGAAAACTCAGTGAAAGAGTATTGAAAATTATGAACTGATGATCGTGGTCAGGGCATGATTTAAAATTATAAATATTATTTTCTAAAAAATCCTAGAATTAACACCTTTGCATAGTGTCGTTAATTCCCATTAAAATCATGGAAAGTCTATATATATAGTCTGAATGCACGACCTTCCAGAAGGGCACTATTTTTTAAATGGCGACTTCTGAGCAGGTGCTATTTTCCTATGACTCGAACTTTGTCGTCTGCTTCCAGCCCATACCGCGAGTTACTTGGCACTCTCATCTCACGTCTGTAGATGGAGTCCATGTTACTGTTTCTATCAATTATACACTAATTCTCAGTGATGATTGAGCCCTCCACGGGATATTCCTTCCTTCAGACTGGTAATTTCATCATAGAGACCTCTGTAAGTCTACGCGAAGTCTTGGATTCCCTCAAGGCCGCCGAGCAGGTTGTACCATTGAATACCCAAGATCACTTTTAAATTACCATGTCACTCTAAAGAAACATGGTAGTATAGCCCTCACGATATGCTACTTCACCTCCGTGAGAATATCTCTTTGTGCAATAGGAATGGGCGACCATAACATTGCCATCAAATTAAGGATTAAATGGCCCTACATGCAGGTGCCTTCTACCTTATCATGTTCATAGAATGAGTGACCATATGTAAAGGCGCTTATTCTAGAAATCATGACACCCATTTGGGTGCCAATTCTACCTAGTTTTTTGACATGTGCCATCATTGTGCGGTTTAATCGTAGTACGTCCTTACGTGAAAGTTCTATCCTTGAAATTCTATTCCATAAGATCTACCTTAAATTTCCTACAAAGATCATTCCTTTGTAATTCTATATTGGCAATAACTATAGTGGATATCAAAAATATACATGACTCAATGCTTGCGCGTATTGGGCCCAATCTGATCCTGGGAGGAGCACCTGAAAGTACTTGTGCCCGCACACGGAGACTTAAACTTGTCACTTGATGAGTACCCCACTAAGCATCTGCGGCTGCCAAATGACACGTCATCCCAACGTAACACTGTGTTGGGTACGTACCGACTCCGGAGCTCAACTTGGGTACTAAGGGGTACCTTCCGAAGTACCACGGAGTTTTGGACGGCGCAAGATGTCGCCGGCTGGTGATGGTTCTGGTAAATCTCTGGTGCGCCCACGGAAGTAGTTCTAGTTTCACCTACCCCGAAAGGAGAACGAATGTCACGGTGGCGCCCCATCCCTTCGGCCTCCCACTTTTCCTTCTTTTGTCTTGCAATGCGCTGTCGGAGTTCATGAGCTCGGACCCATGGGTCCTCCTCCTTTTGAAGGAGACGCGTCGGATTCAAATTTCATCTCCAATCACCTCGTATGAGAAAATTAAAATTTTTTTCCCTAAGTAATGATCGAATGAAAGTTTGAACTAGAGATCTCGTGATTCCCCGTGAAGTGAATAACTAACTAAACTATCCAACTGATTTCAAAAAGAAGAAGAAGAATTTGATTTACGAGTTAGTGAAGGTTTACATCCGATTATGGGTTGTAGATGGTGGGATCTAAACAGTTGTGGCAATTGGGATCCGATTACATGGACCAGGTGCGTGATCAACAGTTCTGATCGCAATCAAGTGTTTCAATACTGTAGTTTGATGAATCTTAATCTATAGTTTGGCAATCCACTTTTCTCCTCTTTGAATGGGAGAGGTTATGAATTCAAGTCTTGCAGATGTCTATAAAAATTACAAATTTTTTCACCTTCACTCTTAATTTACTTATCAAAAAAAGATCGTAGCTTTATTATAACCCCCCACCCCCTCAATAAAAATGGCCGACCACGATCTTGAGATGCTCGACTTTGATACGGGTCGGTCGTTGATAGCGTGTCCGATCATGCTACTTGGTCATGCAATCTGAAAATAATTTTATATATCAAACATAATTTTATATATCAAATTTGATCTCTCATTATCATGTGCCTAAAAATAATTTTATATATATGTCCCTATGGTGATACCGCAACGGAGGGGGGGGGGGGGGCCGGGGGGCCGCGGCGGGGGGGGGGGGGGGGGGGTTGGGGGGGTGTTTTTTGTATGTGAGGTGTTTGAGTTCCACTCTTGTATGTTATTAAGTGTTCGTCCCTCTTCTTAAAGAAGGTATTAGTAATTGTTAGATCATAAGCCATAGCAAAATCAAGAATAGTATAACCAACTGTTGATGGATCATAAGAAGGTATTAGTAATTGTTAGTGTTCTAACAGCTCTCAGCACTGCTTGCAATGCTTCTTGACTAGAAGATGGTTGCCAACTGTTGATGGATCATGCTTTGATCCGTAGTTGACATTTCCTGGACTGTCCTCGCCACAGATTCCTAACCACCCTACAATTATTTGGGCATTCATGGGAGGATCAACTCTTATCTGCTTCCTTTCTAGGAACTTCACATTAATTTAAAGTTTTTTGCGGAGTGTCTCTAAGAATTTGTTGTTTGGTCAGAATTCCTTCAGAAAGTTGGTTCCCCCATGTCCTGTATCTATCTAATAGACTTTCTTTTCCCATTTATCTGAGATAGTTCTAGTGTATGATGATGTATCACGCTTCGACATATCACCGTTTAGTCTTCAATTTATGTGTTCTGTCTGTTTAGCAGCATAGATGGGAACAGAAGTTGCGATGCATGAATTGATGTGCAATTTCCATTGGAAATTTTCTCGGTAAATAGTATTCTGGGGTTATTATTTATTTAGTGTCATCTGCTCCTTAGGTATTCTAAGTGGCAAGTACACACCATTAAATCCACCTACTGGCCCTCGAGGTCAGATATACACGCCTGAGTTTCTCACGAAGGTAAGAACTCTTCAGGTCAAGCAAAACTTTTGCTTTATTTATTAATGACTTTCTTAGTTTATGGCTTATGCATCGTACAGCTTCAACCTTTAACATCCAGAATCAAAGAAATTGGACAAAGTTATGGCAAAACACCTACACAGGTATGCCATATTATCTCCTATCTGCTTTGGTTTGTCCATCAGCTGACTCTGCACTTTTACTCATAATAAAAAGTCCCCCTAAGCAAGATCTTTTAGAGAACAATTTTTAAAAACGCCCAGTGAAGTCCACACAAAACTCTCTTTACTCTTCACATTGGGGTCGCAGCTGATCTGATATGTAGCCCTGTCAATGGATCGGATCCGGGTCGGATCCTATCTGATCCGAATCCGAATCCGATAAGCCAATATCCAAATCCCTTAAGAGACGGCATGTATCTTAAAGGTCACGATACGCTCGAGAAATAGGAAACGCAATGTCCCCTAATGACGATCCGGCGCCCCAACGACGGCGAGGTGCGGCGCTCGAGGGCGCGCTGCTCGACGCCGCGTGGGACGTGCTGACGGAGGTCGGCTACGACGCGTTCACCATCGAGGCGGTCGCCGAGCGGGCGCAGACCAGCCGCGCGGTCGTGTATCGGCGGTGGGCATCCAAGCAGGAGCTGGTGCACGCCGCGGTCCTGCACAGCGCGACCCCGCCGACGCCGGTCGTCCCCGACACGGGCAGCCTGCGCGAGGACATGATCGCCGTCCTGCACACCGCCAACGCGCGCCGCGCCGGCCTCGGGGTCGTGCTGCTCGCACGGCTGGGGGAGTACTTCGCCGAGACCGGTACCAGCATGGCCGAACTGCGCACGACGATGATCGGCGACCGGATGCACTCGATCCGCGTGATCCTCGACCGCGCGATCGCTCGCGGTGAGGCGGATCCCGCGAAGCTCACGCAGCGCGTCATCGACGTGCCGTTCGACCTCTTTCGGCACGAACTGCTCATGACGCTGAAGCCGCTCACCGACGAGTCGATCGAGTCGATCGTCGATGAGGTGTTCCTGCCGCTGGTGCGGCCCTGATCAAGGGCTACAAGCATCGTTCAGAAAGGGGAGTCAGTCGTCGGCGTCGCCCACCGACTCGGCATCGGAAGACTGTAGATCCGACTTCAAATCTGGGCCGCCGGTGATTCGCAGCTCGTCGACGACGCTGATCGTTTCGTCTTCATCATCTGGAACATCGGACACAGGCACCGCATGCTTGGTGACCAAGTGCGGGTATTTCTCCAGCAAGAATCGACGCCGATAGGCGACGTTCGCAGCATCAAAGATCGACTCAACCGTTGCCCAGTTGAATGAGCCGCCGACAACGATTCCGACGGCAGGTACAACCTTGCCGAGCGACTGCTTCGTGAATCTGACTCCGAAAGCCGCCGCGAATCGCTTCGAGACTTGGGAAACGATCGACTGGTTCAGGAGTTTCCAGGTCTTGCCTCTGACAAGAGCTTGAGTCAGTCTCGAGACATCGGCGAACGCGGCAGTTTTCGACGCCGCGGTTATCGCGGTTCCTGACATGCTAGATACCATGCTTCAAAAGAAAACAATGTTAACTGCTTCTATTGTGATAAGCATGGTCATATGATGCATAATTATTTTATCATGAAAAAGGATGAACAAAACAAGATGCATGCTAGAAATGTTAACAATCATGGTGTCCAGAAAAGAATAATTTAGTGTTTTCGCTGTGGTAAAGTAGGACACGCTACTACACATTGTTGGTCTGCATAGGGAAGAAGAAGCCTTCACTTTGAATCTGTCAAATTCCTTGTAAATAAACATGTTTTTAATAAACATAGATTTGCTTCAAAAGATAAACCTCGTGAGTGTTATACTTGTGGAAAGCCAGGCCACAAGGCTTCTGAATGTTGGCTAGCCATTGGTGTAAAAAATTCTAGGATTAAAAATAAGAAATTCCATCCTCATGTTTATAACAAGAATGTCAAGTCAGTTGCTAATTGCCATTACTGTGGCAAGTCTGGGCATATAATGCATGAGTGTCATTTGATACAATTACATGATCTCAATGCTCTGAAATTCTGGAAAACACCTGCTAAAGGTGTGACTAATCGTAAAGGACCCAAGAACACTTGAGTACCTAAAAATTTAAAATGAGATTTTTTGCAAGAGTGCCTTGAAGAAAGAAGGAAAATAAAAAGGGAGTTCAATAAGTCAAGACACCCATGGTTAGTAAAACCTATGGGAATAGAAATTTTATTATTTATTATTATTGTTGTTGTTGTTGTTGATATTATTATTGGGCTTTATTTATTTTAAAGGCATGCCAGTCACTTCCGTGAAAGGTTTATTGTGCGCTCGACATGACTAACCAAGCGAATGTAATGTCCGTGTCGAGACCAGAAGTCTGCCGCACCATATAGGCATCGGCGTTAATTATATCTCCTTGAAGGGGAGAAAACCTTTGATTACTCGCCAGAGATTGAGGGCCCTACAAGCCAGAAATTAATATCAATGAAAGAGACGCTAAAGTCTCGAATAACGAGAAGACATCCCCTATTGAGGGGTGAACAAGTTATTTTATTAATCATTTCATATTTGGGGCAGGGGCCTAAATTTGATAACAAATGTCTGCCAGAAGTATGGCAAGTTTGATGTGAGAGAAATGGGGTGACCCCGACGTGAATGAGTTGAACTCTGAATATGTTGCTATCCTTTGCATACATTTACATTGATCTCTCTTTATCTACTCTCTCTCTCTCTTTCTCTCTCTCTCTCTCATTCGTACCAAGAGTCAAGCTACCTCCTCATTCCTCAATTTTTTCTGAATATGTTGCTCTCCTTTGCATACATGTACCTTGATCTCTCTTTCTCTACTATTCTCTTATTTTTCATTTGCTTCTCTGTCAACCATCGTACATCAATTTTTTAAATCCTTGCCTCCTCATTTCTTAAATCCTCCTACTCATAAGCTTCTCTATCATCAATTTTTTGTAACATCACCACCCTCTTTTATATATAATATATTTTATTTCCCTCTCTCACACGTGAATATGTGAATACATGATTCTCTCACAGGACATATCAAGTGTCATGTGAAATAAATATTATTTGCCTATATAAACAATAAAATAGTAATTCACCTAAACCAACTATTTTTTACCCTTACCTATCTATTTTTTATCCTCAACCATCCATTTTTTCACCTAAACCACCTATTTTCCACTCTTACCTATCTATTTTTCACCCTTAACCATTCATTTTTCACCCAAACCATCTATTTTTCACCCTTACCTATCTATTTGTCACCAATGTTGTACATTTGTTAGCCAAACCATCTATAATTTACCTAAACCACCTATTTTTCATCCTTACCTATCTATTTGTCACCACTGTTGTGCATTTGTTAGCTAAACCATCTATTTTTCACCCCTATCGCCATTTGTCACCACTACAAGCTATTTTTCACCCTTAGCCGCCCATTTGTCACTACTACAAGCTATTTTTCACCCCTAGCCACGCATTTGTTACCCTTAGAAGCTATTTGTCACCCTTAGGACCAATTTATTACCCTTAAAAGTCATTTATCATCCTTAGGACATATTTGTCACCCTTACGACGCATTTCTTACCCTTAGAAGTCATTTGTCACTCTCAGGGCCTATTTGTCACTCTTAGAACCTATTTGTCACCCTTAGGCCCTATTTGTCACCCTTATCATCCAATAAGAATAAAATAATTATGGGATATAGATAAAAGCTATAAAAATAATAATCAATAAACATCATAATACTAAATAATTATGAAAAAGATAAAAATGATAACCAATAAATACAAGGTCTAATTAGGATTGACATAGCTCGGGTTTGGGTCAGATTAAATGGATGGAGTCAGTTTCAGATCATGTCTGTTTAAGTCTGGTTTGGGTTCGGCTCATTGGCAGCCTCCTACAGAAATCTGGAAATAAAAATACACATCACCTGGTTCAAGCTTGGGCGATCACGGCCTCCCCATCCGAACAAGCAAAGTGCCACCTCACCTGTAAATCTCCCTCTCGTTGCATCATATTCTCATGACTTTGATTACATAAAATTACTTGATACGTGAGATGCGAAAAGAATGTGAATGTCTTGACACTTTTTGTTCCACACTGTGTGTCTTAAGATATGGATCGTTATTCATTTGGAGTGAGATTTGCAGGTGACATGACACTTGCTTAAATTGCATGAAGTATTGTTCTTTTTCCCATGACTTATTAAATGTGTGGGCACAGAAGTTGTCCCCCCTATTCATTGACTCACTAATATGCCAAGGGTGGGATCTTATTTTCACATTTTCTTTTTATAAGGTATTATCTTGAGTTATTTTCATTACATCGTGGTGTGTCACAAGTTTTGAGGATGTTGCTGGGATGGGGGAATGACAGGTTCACGAACAATGTACCCCGTGGGCTCCGAGTCTGGGGTCTTGCACACACCAATCAGCGTCGTCACAGTGCCCTCCTGTCTGAGCCTGGTGATGTGTCGCGAGTAGCAAGGATGTTTAAAGGTGCATTTGGAAAAGATTGTGGAATGTGTTTTAATCATAGGAATCTATGACACAACACAATTATTTCCAAACTCATCAAAGCCATGCACGTTGGTGCATATGTTAAAAGTGGATTTTGAAGGAGAGGAGAGACATAGACTTAAAAAGGTGGAGGAGTGACTGATATCTTAAATCTCTTTTTTGCCCAAAGACATCATGCTCCTTGAGTCTGATAGGTCAGATTGCTAATCCTACAGATGATTAATTCCATCAAGATTGGGTGTTTGACCTAATAGTGGTTGTGAGCTCATTCCCAAATGAGTGGTTCATAATGTTTCACCACTTGATCTCCCGCTTAGGCTTGTTATGGTTTTCTCCTAATTAACAAGTTTTGAGACCCTATGGAATGCTAAAGTATGATTTGATAATGGTTAATGAAAGACTAAATGTGGATTCTCAGATATTAAAATTGAGGATTTAGAGCACTTATACCCATATGTAGAGGTAATCCATTGTCTGTCATTTATCTAGATTGCTTACATTTAATTCATTTAGTCTCTTATTACTTTACTTAATTGTCTCTACATTATTCTGATAGTAAATATTTTTATTTCTTGTATAATGTGTCTCATTGTAGGATAAATTTGATATCAATATCATGGAGAATGAAATGATTAAAAATTGTGTCCATTCCATATGGGGAGCACAATTTTGCACTCATAGAAATGACATGCATAAACATTTTAAATCCTATGCAATGTTTGTGGTAGCACGAGTACATCCTTATAGATAGATTTCCCAAGATGATTGGGAATGGTTATGTGTTAACATATTTACTAATGAAAGATGGAAGGTATTTACTTTTTACCAAAAATGTACTATCCTTCATACTAATTTATTCATTATATTATTCATATATATCCATTACTATGTCACCTTATATAATACAGGAACGTTCTAAAACAAATGCTGAGAATATCTCCAAGCACACTATTCGACACACGACTCGGCAAAAGTGATTTCTTCGAGTCCGTGGCGAAATGGTAAATATTATTACTCCTTTATTCTTTGATTATTCCTTCGTTCAAAAAAATTGATGTGAATTTTTATTTTTTTAGAAAGAATTATATCAGATTCAATTCTTTTGAAGCACTCATTATCGTGAAGGACATGGATGGGCCACTAATGAGGCACAAGGAGCATATGTGAGTATTTTTTTAGATAAGGTGCTAGAAGGTCAGTTAATTGATGCTGTGACATTTCTTTGAATTTGCTGAGATTTGTTGATTGATCTGTTTATCTTTGTTTTATGACATTATTTATTGTCACGTAACTTTACAACTCTGCCATTATATTTCTATCTATCATTATAAAAATATATGTAAAAGCTTCCAATAAAGCTTAAATGCTTAGTGTAAAACACACATGAATAGAACAATAGAATTGTAGTGTACAAGATCTAATAGAAACTACCTTGTTGTGTTGTTCCACCCGAACAGCCAAGGGCACATCGTCTGCCTTCGTGAAACCTCCTAGAGGATGAAGTAACAGGAGTGGATTTTTGTAGCCCATCTCTAACAGGCGCCTCCGGCGAGGAAGGCGTTCCAGACGGCTTCATCCTCGAACAGGCGATCCAGCGCCGTGATCACCTGCCGGCCTAAGGCATCGCGCGAGCAGGCGATATGGCCGTAGACCGGTTCGCTGCCGCCTTTGACCGCCATCATGGCCAAGGGCGGCCAGCGCTTATCGGCCGGCATCGTCTCGTTCAGGGCGAGGAAATAGTTCATCTCGGTGACCGAGGCGAAGCTGAAATCGCCGCGCCGGCTGGCGACCATTTCGAAAATGGTGGTCGAGGCGCGGGTCGAATCGAGTGGGGTTTTGCGGGTCGGACTGTCGATGAAGCTGTTGACCTGGGACGTATAATGCCGGCTGGCGACATAGAGGCCGGTGAGATGGTCGTTCGTCGCCAGGCGGTCGAGGTCGATGGCGCCGTCGGCGTCGCGGAAGGCGGCGAAGTCCGCCACCCTGTCTTTCAGGACCAGCATGCGATAGCCGGGGACCGAGGTGCGGTGTTTGGTGAAGATCGCCCAGCGCTCGCGCTCGGGCAGATCGGCGATGTCGATCGAGCAGACCCCGCCGCCGGCCTGCATCTCATGCCACAGGCGGGCCGGTGTGACCATTTCCAGATGTTGCTCGAACTGGGGAAGATGCTGGATCAGCAAGGCCACCTGCTGTTCGCCGTAACCCGTTCCGCGCAGCGGCCCGTCGGGAATCAGCTTGGGCGGCACGCCGGTCAGCATCCAGCGGATGAGGGGACGGGGTTCCGCGGCAGCCATGTTACCGGTCACTGCCGCCAGCAAAGTGGCGCCGATCAACAGAACCCTGACAAACAAGGCGCTAACTCCGCGAGGCGGCGGTGGCCACCCCGGCGGCGATCAGCGCGCCGCCGCCGGCCCGCTTTTGAACATTTTGCTTTCGAGGAGAGTGCACATGGCGAAGAAGGCCAAAAAAGCCGGCAAGGCAAAAGCCAAACCGGCCAAGACATCGGCAAAGTCATCGGCAAAGAAGGCCCGTGGTCTCAAGCTGGTGAAGAAGGGCGCGGCGAAGAACGGCAAATCTGCGAACGGCAAGCCCGCGAACGGAAAGTCCGCGGATCGCTTCGGCCATCTCCCGTCCATCCGTCTTGAGGCCGGTCATGTGATAGGCATTCAAGCGCGTGGCGTAGCCGGTGTACTAGGCAGAGGTTCAATCTAAGATCTCCTCACGCAAGAGGTGGCATTCCGGATAGGCATAACCTATCTTTCCATCCACACCTTTTTATATACTCTTTTGGTTGATGACTTATGCACATAAAATAAATGCCAATATCTAAAATATGATACGCCTGCAAAGAACTGTCCTAAGCATTCATCTCGACGAAGTAATGAGGATATAAACAATCACACAGTGAATACGATAGTTTTTAAGGTGGTTCGATCTCAAGCTTGAAATCTACGTCCACCCCTTACTCAATTGATTAAGGCTTCTGCTGACGCACAACTTGCCAAATCCGCTGATCCATAGCTTCGGGGATGAGATCCCTACAAATCCCTGAGCTTCACAGCTTGCTGAACCTGCTGAGCTTCACAGCTTGCTATCCAAGGAACCTATCCTCGCTGCCGAGCAACACAGCTTGCTTTGCTGATTACACAGCTTACAATCGAAGAAAACACAATGAAAATAACAAAAATAGAAGAACAAATGTTGCTCTCACTCTAGCAAATGACTCTGGATCTGATCCAAAAGTCAAGACCAAAACTACTTCTTCACACTCTCTCTTTTCTCTCAGACTTCTTCTCATCTTCTGATACTCTATTTTCTCTCTTCCTCTTCTTTCTCCAGCGAGCTCTCTTTCTCTCAGACTCTAGCTCTTCTTCTCTCGAGCTCTTGTACTCTTGTGCTCTTCTTCTTTGTCGTGTCTTGGACTTGAACACTTGATCCCTTTTTATCATGGCAAACATGAATCTTATGGTCCCCACAAGAATCCATTTAGGCACATGGAAGGAACGCTCCTGCCCATGACTTTTGAATAATTTATTAGCCACGTGTCAGATGAAATGAGGAGGGTTCTTTATGATACAGTAAGATGGAAAGAGATTTCGTTAGTATTCTCCAAAATACTAGGATGTTGCCTCAGATCACATGCCCCTAACAATTTCACTTTCAAGCCCACGTGACAATCAGGAATTCTGCCTTTATGCATCCAAGGTGTTCGAGCAAGAATCTGAGTTATTTTTTTACAACCTTGTTTCTCTGTCAAAACAAAAGTAGAGATTTATTAACAATCTCATCATCATAAGTAAAGAATGCAGGCTCAGATATTTAATAAGAACGCGGAGGTGACGGTCGGCAACCACGAGTTGAGCGACGGGATGGCGGTGCGCCAGGAAGCGGAGGGGGCGCAGTGAATTTCACGGGCTGGATACAGGCGCACCGGCGCTCGGTGCTGTTTTTGCTGGCGCTGCTGGTGATCGGCGGGGCGGCGGCGGCGTGGCGGATGCCGGTGGCGTTGTTCCCGCAGGTGGATTTCCCGCGCATCGTGGTCTCGCTGGACGCAGGGGACCGGCCGGCGGAGCGGATGACGAACGAGGTGACGATGCCGGTGGAGGAGGCGGTGCGGGCGGTGCCGGGGCTGCGCAGCCTGCGCTCGACGTCGAGCCGGGGGAGCGCGGACATCTCGCTGAATTTCGACTGGGGCTCGGACATGACGGCGAAGCTGCTGGAGGTGCAGGCGGCGCTGGCGCAGGCGGCCCCGGAGCTGCCGGCGGGGACGACGTTCGAGGCGCGGCGGATGGACCCGACGGTGTTCCCGGTGCTGGCCTACAGCCTGACGTCGGCGAAGCGCTCGCCGGTGGAGCTGCGCGACATCGCGCGCTACACGCTGCGGCCGCTGGTGGCGGCGGTGACGGGCGTGGCCAAGGTGGGCGTGCAGGGCGGGGCGCAGGCGGAGTATCACGTGATCGTGGACCCGGACCGCCTGGAGGCGCACGGGCTGACGCTGGAGGACGTGGCGCGGGCGCTGGCGGCGGCGGGGCCGATCGAGGCGGTGGGGCGGCTGGAGGAGCACGACCGGCTTTACCTGGCGGTGGTGGACGACCACCCGGCGGGCGCGGCGGACCTGGGCGGGACGGTGCTCCAGCGGGGGCCGCACGGGCTGGTGCGGGTGGAGGACATCGGGCGGGTGGTGGCGTCGTCGGTCCCGGTGTGGAACCGGGTGACGGCGGACGGGCGGGACGCGGTGCTGATGCAGATCTACCAGCAGCCGGACGGGAACGTGGTGCAGATCGCGCGGGACGTGCGGGCGAGGATGGCGGAGGCGGAGGCGACGCTGCCGCCGGACGTGAAGATCGCGGCGTGGTATGACCAGAGCCTGCTGGTGTCGTCGGCCGCGGGGAGCGTGCGGGACGCGGTGCTGATCGGGGTGTTGCTGGCGGGGGCGGTGCTGTGGCTGTTTTTGCGGAACGGGCGGATGTGCCAATTTGAAACACTGTGTGATAGAATTAATGGTGTGTCATAAGAGCATCTGCTTGGTATTTTTTTAGTGGATTGAGGGATGAATTATCTTGTGAGGTTAGGTCTTTTATGCCTCAATCATTGTCTCAGTTGGCTCGAATTCAAGAACATCAATTTCTTTATGGGCGCAGGAACTCAACCCATTTCAACTTTACTACGTCACAACTATCCAAGTTTACACAGCCCTCAACCACACAGTTCATGCAACCTCAACCTCTTAAGCCCTTCACTCCTATGCGTAGATTAACTACACAGCAGTTGCAGGACAGAAGCGTCAAGGGCCTCTGTTATAATTGTGATGAGAAATATGTTCACATTTGTTAAACCAAAAGATGTTTTTATTGCAACTTATTCCAGATTGCAAATCTCCTCTCAGGGTTGCAATCAAGGAGTAACACTTAAGCTACTGGGACTCTCCTTTACATTGGACTTCTTAGTCCTTCCCTTAGGTACCATTGATGTGGTGTTGGGCAACACTTGGATGCAGCTTTTAGGTGACATAACTCTGAATATTTCTAAAATGGTCATGCAATTTATTGTCAATGGCCAAGACATTGTGTTACAGGGTTTGCCTCCACCATCACTTGATTTGGTGTATGCAAAATAGTTCAGCTCTGATTTACCCAGGGCCCGATCCTCTTTCCACTTATACTCTGTGGATGCTTCTACTCCTCCATCTTCACCTTCTATACCTTTACAATCCTATCCTCCTGAGTTAGCTGATGTCTTACAGATATATGCTATAGTTTTTTCTGAACCCCAATCTTTACCTCCAAATAGGTATCACGATCATAGGATACCTTTAATAGATGAGTCGAAATCAATTACTTTACCTTCTTATAGGCATTCACCCCTTCAGAAAGATGTTATTGAGAAGGAAACTAAGGATCTTCTCTATAAATCTCACATCCAATCAAGTAACAGCCCCTTCTCAGCCCCATCTCTCTTAGTGCATAAAAGGGATGGGAATTGGAGGATGTGCATAGACTACCGAGGATGTGCATAGACTATCGGGCCTTGAACCAGAACACTGTTAAAGACAAATTTCCCATTCCTCTTGTGGATGATTTGCTGGATGAGTTATTTGGCACCAAATTCTGGGATTTGGTGGGTTTCAATATCAATCTCAAGTTGACATTGATAGTAAAAAAGCATAATCAACCTCAAAATTCGGTCGGCTGGGATAGAGGTGTGTTGCTAAAGCTTCTCCTCACAAGGCAGAGGTGAGCACCAAAAAAATAAAATGTGAAACCCAAAAGAAACACCAACGACAGTGATGCCTACAGAAACCCCTAATCTGGCTAGGAAGCTATGGATTGGCGAGGCGGTGATGCAAGGGTAAAAGCGAGCGCGTGGGTTGTATTAACAGGGAGGAAAGTCCAAGCTCTCGAAAGTTCAAAAATTATCATGACCGACATTAGTTGACTCATACCATATCGGTGTGAGTCAACCTGCTCGTATCATACTTTGGGAAAATTAGGGCCGACAAGTTGTGGGTACGACATGGGCTGTGGCAATGGTGGCGGGGGAGGAGGGGAGGCCACAAATAATGACAGCAGAGGAGGAAAAGAAGGAGGGGGAGGTCGGAGGAGATTGCGGAAGGAGAGGCCATGCGAAGAGGGACGAGGCTGAAGGAGGAGCTTTGACTGTAGTCTCACACGGTATCCATCCATTGTAGAACCTTCCGGTGGGGCAATGCATGTTGAAATTGCAACCGTACAATGGGCGATCAGTGCTAGCGAGCGTCCCAAGTAGTTGTTGGTACTGTAGTCCACTCGGAGTTCCCCAACACGAAGAGCACGGGACCAATAGAAACCCTTTGCCTAGTGAGATGATGAGCTCGCGGAAGACAACTGATGAGGGAGGGAGAGAACCGACGAGGAAAGGAGAAAAAAAAGGCCCGCCAGTGCTGAGTTGGAACCAAGGTTCATCATCTTAAGTCGTACTAGTGCGAGTCGATCGACCCATATAATATATGGGGAAACTCGGGTCAACAAGTCGTTGGTATGGCACGGGTCACAGTGGCAGTGTTGGAGGTGGAGAGGGAGGAGGGGAGGTTGTAGCGGAGAGTGTAATGTCTCAGATTTTTTTGATTATTTTTGGATTATTTTTGTGGGTCTCGGATTGAGTTTAGCAGTTTTCACGTGTTTTTACAGGACGGGCCTTCGGAACGCTGTGCAGGGTGAACCGGTGCGTTCTCCGACTCCGGAACAGTACCACTGCGTTGTGCGTCTTCCGGATAGCCACACTAACAGGTAGGCCATATTCTATAATAAAAGCCTCCAGCGCTATGTAAAGCTCATTACCTTGTACCGCATAGCAATTAATAAAATCTTTGTCCTTCCACTTTTCAGTATTGCTGTTTTGTCGTGCTATCTCCTGTAGGCTCATTTCTTCCGATATGATATACCATATAGGGCATTTTAATTGCTTGCATACAAAGAAGCGATGCTGGCCGTCCGTGATGTCAAGCCGGCCATCCTTTTCTACTACTGTAATAGGATTGAACCTAAGCAAATCATTCCCGTTGTTAATATCGTCAGCGATTCGCCTTACCTTACTGGCATTGATCGGCCTATTTCCTTCAATAATCCGGAAGCGGCCATACTCCTTTGTGTAGTATATTTTAATGTGGCTTTCTTTGTGGTCCATGGGGAGAATGTTTTAGCTTGCCGGAATTGTAATAGTAGTGCCTTCAAATTGTGTCTGCAACTCATCGCGCTTAGCGATAAGGGCCGCGCTGATATCCGTATCCGTATCAGCCAGGGCGGCGTCCAAAATGGTGCGCACATTGCCTTCATAAATGCTGGGAGGAAACTCCGGGTTGCGCTGGAAGTAAGATTCGTGCTCGTCCTGATAAAAGGCAATAGCCTGGTTCAGGTTGTCAATTTCAGCGGCAAGGGCCACTAATGTGTCGTAGTTGGAGGGTGCGGATGCCATAGTTTTTATATTAATGGATAAATGGTTTTGTAGTGGAGCAGCTCGTTTGCTTTGGGCAGGTCAATAAGTTTTCGGGTTATCATGGTAAGGACCAGGTTGGATACTGCCACCGCCAGCGACTTATCCTGTGAGTATATGCTGTCATTGCCGTACACGGGCGACATTACTTCGTACATATTATTAGTACAGGTAAGCATATAATCAGGGATAATGGATAATAGTTCAGTGATGGAGTAGGCGGGTACTTTGACGGCTGCGCTTTCTACCTTTTGGATGCTCTCAAAATCTGCATATAGGTTGTCAGGATCACCCAGACGGGAATATAGCTTAGGAGGATTAGCAAAATCCTTCGGGCCTACCCAAAAACAGGCAGTTTGATTAGTAAGGCCTGCGGCTATTAATTGCAGGCTGATGTCAACTGGCGTGTAATGCATACACGATCTTCGGCCTCGGCCATGCCGATCCGCATGACGCGGCGCTGACCGCGCTCTGGGCGGTCGTGGTCGCCTTCCTTTCCGCCAGCCAGGACATCGTGATCGACGCCTATCGCGTAGAGGCGCTGCACGAGGAGCAGCAGGGGGCAGGCGCCGCCGCGACGCAACTGGGCTATCGCCTCGGCATGATCGTCTCGGGCGCGGGCGCGCTTTATGCCGCGAGCGGCTTCGGCTGGTCCTGGGCCTATGGGCTGATGGCGCTTCTGATGCTGGTCGGCGTCGCGACCGCGCTGCTGGCGCCGGAACCCGATGCCTCGCGTGCCGCCGCCCGGCAGCCGGCGCCGGGGCTTGGCGAGACGGTGGTGGCGCCTTTCAAGGATTTCGCCCTCCGGCGCGGCTGGCTGCTCATCCTCGTCTTCATCACGCTCTACAAGCTGGGCGACGCGATGTCCGGCCATATGGCCGCGCCCTTCTACATCAGGCTCGGCTTCAGCAAGGTCGAGATCGCCAGCGTCAGCAAGGTTTTGGGCGTCGTCGCGGCCATGGTCGGCGTGTCGCTGGGCGGGCTCCTGGTCTATCGCCTGGGGGTGATGCGCAGCCTGGTCGTCTGCGCCTTCCTGCAGATGGCCTCCAACCTGCTCTATGTCGTGCAGGACATGGCCGGGCACAGCGTGCCGATGCTGGCGCTCACCATCTCGCTGGAAAATCTCGCCGGCGGGCTCGGCTCGGCCGCCTTCGTCGCCTATCTCTCCGGCTTGTGCAGCCCGGCCTATACTGCTACGCAATACGCGCTTTTATCGGCGCTGGCGCTCGTCGGCCGCAATCTCTGCGCCGCGACCAGCGGCGTGCTGGCGCAAAGCCTGGGCTGGGCCGGTTTCTTCGCCCTGGCGGCGCTCCTGGTGCTGCCGGGGCTGGTTCTGCTGGTCTGGCTGATGCGCCGGCCGGCGCTGGGCCGTCCGACGACGGCGCCGGCATAGGTTCATATCTTATCGTTTCGAGGTTGATACATGGACGTCAGCAAGCTCTCCGTCGGCAAGAACCCGCCCCACGACATCAACGTCGTCATCGAGATCCCGGCCGGCGGCGCGCCGGTGAAGTACGAGCTGGACAAGGAGTCCGGCGCGCTCTTCGTCGACCGCTTCCTTAAACTCCAATAACCAATCAAAATGCAATCTAACACTAAAATCCACATTTTAACCGGAAATAGGAGATAGAAGTCAAACTAAATGAATCATCTAGGATGCAAAAACTAAATTAAGATGCGGCATGAATTAGTTCACTTAGATGTATTATCGAGTGCTTGACACCAAATTATAATAATAAATGAATCACGAGAGTGCTCAACCACATTACCCTCAAAGAAATGATAACACAGGAAACGCAAGGAAGCAAATGCTTCTACTGAACACTCAGACGAACACTTAGCAACTGTATCAGTTTCAAAGAGACATCACACAAGAGAACTTCTGAAATAGAACATATAAACAACCTACGAAGGGGAGATAGATGATATGGAAATGTGCGCACAAAGCAAACCTTGATGGACAAGATTATTAGATGGTTCAGTCTGCTACCCACAGACCTACGTCCATCCACCACTCAAATCCGAGTGAGGCTTCACCTTACAAACCACAAGAAACAGACCTAGTCTACAATAAGACGCAGGCAAACAGCTTGACCCAGAGGAACACTCTCCTCTCTACTTCTGATCAAATCAGAAGGAAACATGAGTAACACCTAGTTACTCAAAACCAGAGGACCAGTCCACTCTTCCTCTATGACATAGAGGGAACCCCGTGAGCAACACCCAGCCACTCACCACCTGGAGATCGAGATCTCCCTTCCTCTGAAGCCATAGAGGGGATAGTCGGAGGAACACCTTGCTTCTTCTGATCTCTCAGAACGGACAACGGAGATAACTCTCCCTTCCTCTGAAACACTCAGAGGGAACACCTGATCTCCAACCAGGGATTCAGAAGAATAAAGTGGAAAAGGAAATCAAAGAAATGAACAAGGAAAATGAATCAAACAAAACTCAAAAACATATGTAGCTCCTGCAGGAGCAAGGACAATTCTAGTTCTGATCCAAGAACTGATGAACGCAGATCTTCACTCGAGACCGACTGCTCTGACTCGAACTCTCTCCTCTTCTCTCGATCCTCTTCTCAGCTCTTCTCTCTTTCCCTCTCTTCTCTTCTATTCTACTCATTCACTGGCTCTCCTTTTTCTTCTCAGATGATCACTCTCTCTTAAATTGCTGCTCTTTATCTCCAAAGGATGAAGGGTATGAGGGGTTCGCTCCACTGTGGCGCAAACTTTTCCTAAGGATAAAATTTTATTAGCATGAGTAGGAAATGTTTATTGACTAAGCACCAAAGGATAAAGGGAGTTTATTTGTCAAGATGGCCGATGGGCTAAATCAATAATTTGTCCATAGATCTCGTCGATGATGACGAGATTTGAAATGACATACTCGTCGGTGTGCTAAATGCTGAAGCAAGAAAAAGGGCTTCTTTCTTGACAGTGATGAAAGGTCTGAGTCAATGTTTTGTTCATCAATCTCGCCGATGGTGGTGAAGATTGATGGTAGGTTTGTTCATCAGCATGAGTTAAATGCCGAAGCAGAGGAGCTTGTTTATTGACGGGGATGGGAGGTCTGGGTCAATGGCTTGTTCATCGATTTCATCGATGATGGCCAAAATTGACGACAAGTTTGTTCATCGGCATAGGTTAAACACGGAAGCAAAGGAGTTTGTTTATCGACGGGGACGGAAGGTCTGGGTCGACAGCTTGCTCATTGATTTCACCGATGATGATGAAAATCGGCTGTAGGTTTGTTCATTGGCATGGGTTTAACGCCGAAGCAAAGGAGTTTGTTTATCGATGGGGATGGAAGGTCCGGGCCGATGGTTTGTTCATCGATCTCACCGATGACGACGAGGATCATTGTTGGTTTATTCATCTGCATTGGCTAAATGCCGAAGAAAAGGTAGGTTTAATCATTAACGAGGATGAAAGGTCCAGGTTAACGGTATACTCACCAATCTCGCCGATGATGACGAGGATCAATGTTGGTTTGTTCGTCAACATTGGCTAAATACCAAAGCACATGTAGGTTTAATCGTTAACGAGGATGAAAGGTCTAGGTCAATGGTATATTCACTGATCTCATCGATGATGATGAGGATCAGTGTTGGTTTGTTCATCAGCATTGGCTAAATGCCGAAGCAAAGGTGGGTTTATTCATTAACAAGGATGAAGGGTCCAAGTTAACAGTATCTTTACTGATCTCGTCGATGATGCGGAGGATTAGTGTTGGTTTGTTCATCAGCATTGGCTAAATGCCGAAGCAAATGTGAGTTTATTCATTAATGAGGATGAAGGGTCCAGGTTAACATTATATGAAAAGTAGACTTCCGGTGGGACTTGCATGAATTGCGCCAGACATGGTTCATTCATCGGCAAGAAGCTAATGCCAACGCAAGGAAAATGTTTTATGCGTCGATTCAGACGTAAGGTCCGCAATGACGATAACGTGCAGATATCGACTAGGGCATAAAGCCTTGCACCGAAAAAGGGTAGATTCATTGGCAAGAAGGTATGGTCAATGCAAGGAAAGAGTTTATGTGCCAATTCAGACGTAAGGTCTGCAATGGCAATAATGTGTAAATATCGGCTAGGGCACGAAGCCATGTGCCAGAAGAGTCATACTCATTGACAAGAAGGTACTACCAAGGTAAGGATTAGGATTCATACGACGATTCAAACGTAAGGTTCGCAATGACGATAACATGCAGATATCGACTAGGGCACGAAGCCCTGCACCAGAAAAGGGTACATTCATTGGCAAGAAGGTAAGGCCAATGCAAGGAAAGAGTTTATGCGCCAATTCAAATATAAGGTCCGTAATGGTGATAATGTGTAAATATCAGCTAGGACACGAAGCCTTGCGTCGGAAGAGGCGTATTTGTTGGCAAGAAGGTAATGCCAACGCAAGGAAAAGGATTTATGTGCTGATTCAGATGTAAGGTCCGCAATGGCGATAATGTGTTGATATCGGCTAGGGCACGAAGTCTTGCATTGAAAAAAATGTATATTCATTGGCAAGAAGGTAATGCCAATGCAAGGAAAGGATTTATGCGCTGATTTAGACGTAAGGACCGTAATGGCGATGATGTATAGATGTCGGCTAAGGCACAAAGCCTTGCATCAGAGGATGTATATTCGCAGGCACAGGGATAGCACCAGTGCAAAAAAAAAGGGGATTTTTTATGTACCAATGTGGATGTAAGGTCCAGCATAATGGTGGGTGTAAGTGTCAGCTTGGGCACGAAGCCTTTTGCCAAAAGATGTGTATTCCCAGGTGCAGGGTTAGTGCCAGCGCAAAGGAAATGGTTTAAGAACTAATGAAGATGTAATGTCTTACATGGTGATGTGTGTAAATGTCTGCTCGGGCGTGAAGTCTTTTGTTGAAAGATATATATTCGTAGGCGCAGGGGTAGCGCTAGTGCAAAGGAGATGGCTTATGCACCAATGTGGACGTAAGGTCCAACACGATGGTGTATGTAAGTGGTAGCCTAGTGGGACTTTGTGAGGTTCTCAAAACCCATTGGACTGGTGTGTATTGGGGAGGCTTCTACAATCATGGGCCAACGGCCTTGGGATTGGTTTAGGTTGGTTATGTATATTTTGGAGAGCTCAGCCAAGGCGGAGTGCCACTAGACCAAGGTAAATTTCGGTCATTCTTGGAACACTGGCAAGACTACATGATACAGTTTCAAGTGTTTCCATTGAGAGGGGAGGATTAAACTACCCCCTTGTGGTCCACGAGAATGTAGGCACCACCTTCAGGGACTTGGTAGACAACATAAGGTCCTACCCAATTTTCAACCAACTTTTCTTTGGGGTTGGAGGCCATTACTTCTCTCCTTTTTACCATGACTAGGTCACCCTTCTTGAATTCTTGCTCCTTGACCAGCATATTAAAAGCATGGGCCATGGGAGCTTGGTTGAGTTGGATGTTCTGTTGGGCCTAGAGGCCTTTCCCTTCGAGCTCAACGAGCTCCTGCAGCCTTCTTTGTATATTTATTTGTTCACCGCTTGCCAAGCCATACTGAATAGAGACTCGCAGTGACAGCACTTCCAGTGCTATTGGCACCACTGCCTCTGACTCTTACACCAGGGAAAATGGTGAGCAGCCAGTCGAGGTCTTGTAGATTGTACGATATGCCCATAGTGCCTCGTACATTTTCTCTTCCCACTCTCTCTTACTGGAGTTGACAATTTTTGCTAGCAGGGTGCAGAGGGTTTTGTTAAATGCCTCTGCAAGCCCGTTGACCTATGGATTGTAGGGTGATGACGTCCTCCAATCAATTTTATACTTGTCGGCTAGCTTGTACATCTTCTGGTTTCTAAAATGGCTATCGTTGTTGGAAATAATTCGACTGGGGACCATGACTAGAATATTACATTCTAGCAAAAGAACCTAGCGATCATCTCCCCCGTGACTTCTCTTAACGCCACAGCCTCAGCCCATCTGGAAAAGTAATCTGTGACTGCCAAAATATATTTGCATCTTGACGAAGATGTGGGTAAAGGGCCCACCACATCCATGCCCCATTGGGTGAATGGCCGGGGTTGACCAGTTTGAACGTCCCCGGCGGCATTGTCGGGTCTTCCACCACGTCTAAACCGAAAATCTGCTTCCGTTCAGTCATGCTGATTATCCTACACGAATCCCGCAGAAATGCGAGCTTTTTGTTTGCCCTTCCGCGCCTGTTGTGCTACCGAGAATAGGCGCGGCGGACCCGAACTGTCACCGTATGGTGCGCGTTCCCTCGGGATAGGTTCCGGCCTTCTGGTTGCCCCACGGCCCGCGCACCTGAATTACTGCCGGGGCCTCTCCACGATGCACAATCCGGCGGCGCGAGGACTGCTTCATAAGTCCGCTGGCTACTGGCGGCAGATAATCGGGGATAAGGACTGGCAACGGTCGAGCGCCCCGCCTCACCCCACCATCCACCTAACCAACCCCACCACCCCGCACACTCCCATAGCTATGGCTATGCGATGGCCTTGGCTGAACAGGCGGTCCATTATCCATCCTCCTGGCATAGAGCGGTAAGGGCGGCGCGGGCGAGTACGTAGGGATTTTCTCGTCCATGATTCTGCTTCTCAGCGAGCGCGTCGGCGGCTGCATCGACATTCTCCTCGCTCACCAGCCATGTGCGGACGGCGGTGGCGATGTATTCACAGTGATGATCTGGCATCCGGTGAACCTTGATAGGCCCCGGCCCCTCGCTCGCGTCGCCAATCACCTTCGCCAGACTATCCATGTTCCTTGCCTTCCTTGAGCTTGGTGGCGATTAGAATGTGCTCCATCTGCGCTTCCCTAAATTGATGTGCGTCATCTGGTCGCAATGCTGGCAGCGGGTTCGGGTGCGACCCGCGACTTCGGCGAGCACCTTATGCGCTTCCTCCATCCGCATGCGCATGCGGCTTTCCTTCTCGCAAAGTTGGCGAAGAACCCAATGAGCGTTCAGCTTCGCGCCACAGTCGCCGCATTGGACTTCCTCAAGTGCTTCATCAACGATGAAGGTTGCCGTGGTGTGATTACAGGCGCCGTGCTGATATCGCACAACGCGAAGACCACGCTGATCGACTGGCTTGGTTTTTGCCTCAAGTTTGACGACGTCGCCGCCTTCCGGTTCATCCATTGCTATCGCCTTTGAGCTTGGTGAGGGTGGCGCGGGCGTCCGTCAAGACGTCCTCGCGCATACTGACTGAAGTAAAGACATTAAAGTAACAGTGTTACCATAGTCAAAATAAAGTCAACACATGGTCAAAGTGAAGTCAACATACGGTTGCCATCATTAAAAACAAACAACCAAACATCAAATCCAGAGGAGACATAACATTCTCCCCCTTTTTGATGATGACAATACAATTATATTTTGAGGGTAACACACATTTCAATTTTCATCAGAATATGCAAAATTTCAGTCAAATGCAGTCAAGTGCAGCAATGCAGATATGCCAACTGTCACTGACAGGCTATCACTGGCATGCATGAACTCAGACTCAGGCACTGATAGGATAGGTACACAAGAAGCATATATACTCTCTCCCCCTTTTGCCATCTACCCAATCCAGCATAAGCATTCAATCAAGGTCCATCAAAATGAGACTTTTTCTCCCCCTTTGCCATCAGCAAATAGGGAAAGAGAAGAAACAAAGAACAAGAAGTAAGAACAGAGAGATCTGATTGACATTCTGAATAGGGTTTCATTAATCTAAGTATGCATAGCTCAAAATCTTCAGATATAAGATTCTATGTATTACATTCTGGATGGAATTCTGGTTTAAAATTAATAAAGATTAGAGTGTATCCACTAGACTCTTGAGTAATTCTGTAATGACCTTTAATAGCAATAAACCAGAATCTCATGAAACATGAAGGATTAGCCTTTACTATATCCTACTTACTCAACAGATAATAAATTTCTTTAGGAGTAATCAAGATATGTATTGAAGGTAAACAATTTGATATTTTTGAAATTTCACTTTAGGGTTTCAGCAAGTTTATCATTTCCTTGTACTTTTTCGAAATAGTTAGGTATAGTTCATACATTTTATTGTAAGGGTACACGTTGTTTAGACGCAAGTACCCCTAGTTACTCAGCAATGTATACCATCCTATTTCATATATCAGAACAATAGAAATAGTTTACACCTTTTTGCGTAAGGGTACACGTTTATCAGATGCTAGTACCCCTAGTTACTCAGTGAAACTACCCATACTATTTTGATCTTGAACATAGATAACTTGAAGCACTTCATGACATGAGTTTTTCTCTATTTCATTAATGAAGTGCCCAGTTTCTCAGTGCATTCAATCATTGCTCTACCTATACCCGCTCGCCATCCTCGACCTCGGCCTCCTGCGCATCCCGACCTTCATGGCCTCGACCGTGGGCGGCGCTTTCGCGCGCATGGGCATCGGCGCGACGCCGTTCCTGCTGGCCCTTCTGCTCCAGATGGGTTTTGGCATGAGCGCCTTCGCCGCCGGCCTGATGACCTTCGCCAGCGGGGCCGGCGCGCTTTTGATGAAGACCACGGCGCGGCCGATCATCGCCAGGTTCGGTTTCAAGGGCGTGCTGGTGGTGAACACCGTCATCACCGCCGTGGCCTTCATGAGCTACGCCCTGTTCCACGCCGACACGGCCCATTGGCTGATCATCGTGACCCTGCTGGTCGGCGGCTTCTTCCGTTCGCTGCAGTTCACCGCCTTGAACACCCTGGCCTTCGCCGATGTCGATCAGGGTCAGATGAGCCGCGCGTCCAGCCTGTCGTCCATGGGCCAGCAACTGGCGCTCAGCATCGGCATCGGCCTGGCGGCCATCCTGCTGGACCTGATTCGCGACCTGCATCATGACGGTTCGCGCGCGCTTCAGGCCGCGGACGTCTCGCCGGCCTTCTTCATCATCGGGGTGATCTCGCTGGCCGGGCTGTTCTTCTTCATTCCCCTGTCGAAGGACGCCGGGGCCGAGGTCAGCGGTCGGCAGGAACGCGGGCACGCTCACGCCGTCGACGAAGACTGAATAGCTGGGGCTCTCGCGGCGCCAAACCCGCCCGGCCGTTTTCGGCTGTCGCATCGCGGCTTGACTCCGTGACTCTTTGGAACAAAATAGGAACAACACGTTCCGCCATGACCACGCTCCTGCTGCATAAGGGCCTCTACGGCCAACCCGCGCCCTATCCGGAGGCGTGCGAGCCGTTGGAAGAGGTGGCCGCCGCCCAGCCGGCGGATGCGGCGGCGGCGTTCGCCTTCGCCCTGGCCCGGCTGATGACGGCGCCTGCCGCGCGGCCCCTGGCGCTGATCACCACCGCCGCCTGGCTGCGCGAGCGCGGCCGACCTTTCGCCCGCGGCCTCGCCCCCTGGGGCGCTAACCCTGAGCGGCTGATCTGGGTGCGGGCCGACAAGGAGGACCAGGCTTTGTGGGCGCTGGAGGAGGCGCTGAAGTCAGGCGCGGTGGCCGGCGGCCTCGCCACGGCAGGGAAGGTGGAAGCGCTGACGTCTCGGTTTGGATCGGACCGAGCGACCAGCCTTCCCAAAGCGCGATCGGAAGTCGGCCAACCGTATCGTGAAGTCGTCCTGCGCCAGGAAATCCTTGTCCGATAGCTCCGGCTTCTCCGTGGGCTTGTACCATTGCGCATAGGTCGTCAGCGTATTGCTGTCCTTGCCGTAGAAGGTCGAATAGGTCCTGACGTGGATGGTCGGCGCCGCGCCGGTCATGTCGAAGGTCATCAGGCGCAGCCAGCCGTCGCCCATACCGATGGGAGCCCTACCGCCGGCGCCGGCCGCGGCGGTCGTTTGGCCACGCTCCTGGAAGTCGGCGAGGATCTGGTCGACCTGATGGCCGAAGGCGTTGCGGTCTTCGCGCCTCGCCTGGCCATATTGATGTCCGCAAAGCACCAGGAAGATCTGATCGTTCCGGCGGATGAGCTGGTCCCAGACCATTTGCGGACTGGTGTCGACCGGATCGACGAGATGAGCGTCCATCGCCGGGTCCGATCGGCGCTCGCCCTTCGGATTGAGATAGTCGTGGGTGGTCACGATCGTCGGCAGGCCTGGATGCTGGCGCATGACGGTCTCGGCCCAGCGCAGCGAGCTTTCCGGGGCGTTGAACTGCAGGCCGATGTGCAGAAACCGATAGCCGCCCGCGGAGAAGACCTGGGCGCTGTCGGCGCCGCCATCGTTGGCGGCGACGTACCACGACTTGCCGGCGAAGAAGGGACTGCCGCTGCCGAAGGCCGAAGCCGCGGTGAAGTTCGTCAGGCCGCCCACATGCTGCACGCCGAGCGAGCGTAGGTTGCCTGGATCGATTTTCTCCGCTGGCGGATAACGTGAATCCGTCCACATCGCGTCGTAGTCGTGGTTGCCCGGCACGACGGCGAACGGCATCACGCCGTCGATCTTCCGGAACGCGCCGACGACGATCGGAATCTCGACGGTGAACACCTTTGAGGTCGGAGCGAAGTTCTTATCCAAGAACGGATTGGGCGCCGCCATCAGGCCGCGAGCGGCGTGGCCCGGATCCATCTTCGCCGTGCTGTGCTGCCACAGGTCCCCCACCGATGTGGCGAAGACGATGTCGCCGCCGTTCGCGCGGGCATGGTCGGCGATGAACTGGGGTCCTATGAGGTCTCGACCGTAGTCCGAGGTACGAAGTGACTCCCATTACTCAGCGAACTGGACAGTTCCGCCGACACAGAGGTACTGGGCCTTGGACAAAGTATCGGGAAAGTGGATACCATCAGGATCGGTAAACGCACGTTCCATATCCGACTCGGACGGCATCTGATGCTGCTGATAGAGCCTTTCGGTATGCTCAGCATTCGTGATGGGAACGATATCCATCGTGAAAACATTGGACGGACCAAAGGCCACAACAAACTTAGTCATGATAGTTCTCCTGTTAGTGTCCCATTGACACATAAAGACAGCGTTATCCTGATAGACATACTATAAGGGCAATGCCCTACAAGTTGCCGGTCTAACGCTGTCCACAGTATCAACTTGATAGCTCGCTGCCTACAATGGCAGGCACATCTTAGCCAATACTACTCCGTCGCCACCGCCTTGATTTGAGCAAGACGTTTGGTAGCGTGGTTCTTGATCGACGTGATCAGATTGATATCATCAGCATCAAGCTGAATACCCTCGTTCGTGCTCTTCTTGGTAGCGCCGTCGGCGGCCTTGAGGAGCATATTGAGGGCGTCTTCAATCGTGAAAGCGTCCTTGTCCTTGACATTCTTGTCATAGAAGGGCTTGAGGCCGAGAAGCATGGTCTTGCCTTCAATTTCTTCGTCGATGGTAAACATATCCTTGCGATGGGCTTCCATCCCCTTGAAAACAGCGAAGCCCTTGTCCTTGCTCCACTTGATCCACGGCTTGACGCTGCTATCGGCCAAGTCGAGATAAGTGGCGTGCTGGCCGATCCAGATGCGGAGAGCGGTCTGGTCATTGACACGCAGTCCGGCATAAAAGACGTTCAGGCTGTCACAGTCACCATACTGGGCTGCACGAAAGAACGTGAGACATGCAGCCTGATGCAACTGAATAGCCAGCTTGGCATAGGCACGAACGGCGGCCGTCGCAAACGACATAGCGGCCTTACCATCATGGCCCATCTGGCCAATGGTAATGCCCATAGTTTTAGCGGTCTTGGTCATGGTTAGTCCCTTTCCTTTTCGGCATAATTACCGCCTATGGCACTGCATAATGACAGAGCCATACGTAGAAATTATGTCTGATGGATGATAGTACATCCATGACACTTGATTTGTTACCAGTTGGCCAGACAGCCCGAATCTCCGAAATTACCGGAGAGGACGCCATCTCAATTCGTCTGATGGAAATGGGGGTCACCGAAGGTGAAATGATCCGGACTCAATCGATTGCACCTATGGGGGACCCCGTCGAATATGAAATTCGCGGATATCGACTGTCGTTACGCCGGAACGAGGCGAAGCGGGTTCAGATCGAAATCCAAAAACCCGTCAACAAGAGACACAAAATATCCACTGGACAGCCTAAGAAGTACAGTATTGTACTTCTCGCCAGTACTCATGACTCTGCACCACGGGGGGTTGTTCGTAGGCGACACCAAAAAAGTACGAGGTTGATAACACGTAACACCAGCCAAGAGCGAGAGAAGTACCAAATAACAACACGACACCCGGGCGCGACGCGAGAAGTACTGAGAGGCGCGATGAAGTACAAAAATAGTTTATGTACATTGTCTCAGTGTCTCGCACGCTTACTCACACGCTTCCTTGATTGCTTATGCACATGTACTTCATCATCCTCCACACGACAATTTCCCTCTCCTGCTCCCTTGCGCTTATCTTCACTCTCGTCCCTGTCCTCTTATGTTCTTTCTCTATTCTGTTCTCCACCTTGCCTCTGTCACAACACCATATTCCTCTGCTGGCCACACGGCAACAAATTCATCATACTTCCACTTGTAGTTGCTGTCCTTTGCCAGCTGGTTGAATTTGGCAGTCGCTGCCTTGCTCCAATGCCACACCATCGTATTGGGCGAGGATGGATTGGGCGAAGAGTCAGGGACGATTGCCACCTGCGTGCCTCTCAGCCAGCCCAGCATATTCCGCATGCCAGCAGACATGAACGAAGGAGCTGAAGCAGACGACTTCTCCTGCGTCTGCTTCACTTCCTCTTCTTCCTTCTCCTCCTTCCCCTTCTCCTCTGTCTCCTCGTCTTGGGACTCACATAACACCTCCACAGTTCCGTCCTCCTCTCCCCCTCCTTTTCCACCATCCACTTGAGCGTCTCCTGCATTTGAGCGAGAGGCACTCCTTCGCTTGGGGACAGACCAGCGCGATCTGAGGTGTTCCTCAGAGCGAGGCACGAGACGCTGCTGCAAGGGGATGTTGGCTTCGCATTGACCAGCATAGTGGGAAAAAATCTTTGGGAAGCTGCTGAGCAAACCGTAAGTCGAGGCTACAACATGGGAAGCCCGCCTCGACATTATACCCGAGAAAAATCAAATTTCTCCATAGATGTGATTCATAAAGTCCCGAGAAAGAGCCAGGCGAGGTTCATGGCAAATGAGCTTCAACAGACCCTCCTTGTTGGGCCACAAGAAGTATCACAAAGGGGTGTATACCGCTCCTGATATCTGAATGCTTAACCATTCGGAAGACGGTCCGAAAAATCAAAAAGGAAGTCCGACAACTATAACGCAATTAGCAGAATCTGCTCCAGCTTATGGAGCGAATTGAGGACCGCCTGTCAGCATTGACCCCGGCTCCCTGAGCGGGGCGCTCCGTTCTAGCCTCTACTTGTAATTCGGAAAACACGGTAGAGCCTCGAAGGATATCAAGAGCTAGAGGATGGTTGTCCGATGATGCAGTAGACTTGCCCACCAATGAGGTCTCGCAGAAGCTATACTCTTTTCCTCAGTATAAAACTTTGGAGATATTTCATGTGCCGCAAGGAGGGGTTGATACAACTCCCTGCACTCGACAATGATCCGGGTATTGGTATGAGGCATCGACACAACTACTGCTTATACCACCGCACCATGGGCCATGTTATTTACGATTGCCCTGCTTTCAAAAACATTACAGGGGACCTAATTTCCCACCAGGTAATAAACATAGATGACTCCCTCCAAGGACCCTCAAGACCTTCTCAACAATGCCAGTTAGTTTCCTCAGTAATGTTATACATGCATCAGCCTCCAGTACGCTAACCAAGCCGAAAATGCAGGAGGTTGGTTCCAATTTGGGTCAACTCACAATGGGGAATCCCGAATGGCGGCCATGGTAGGACTTAAAATCTTTGCCGTTTCCAAAGAAAGAAACCCAAACACTACTTGAGAGCCTCCTAGGGGGAAAAGAAGTCTTGGTACATGACCCGCCATAATGCCACTCTAGAGCAAATTCTCGGAGTCAACATCAGGATCCGCCCCTCTCACTTCCTAACAACGAGGAGCATGCATGCCGAAAAGTAGCCCGAGAGTCTCTTCAACTACGAAGAGAGACTCCCTTCACTTAAAAGGGGGAGTCTCGACAAGAAGAGCTCGGGACAAGTGTCAAGCAAATCTCAAAGAGCAAACCTCAAGGGGAGGGCCCCAAGCCTACCACACAACTAAGTCGAGAAGGCCGGACCCCTCCAAGGGACCACAAGTCATCCGCTGAGCAAAGTCTAAAGACCGAGCTTCAGCAAATGAGTCACAAGTCCATCCCGGGGCTAAGTAAAAAAGACAAAGCCAAGCTGGAGCCTCTTGAGCTGAGATCCGAAACAAAGCAAAAATTGGTAGCCGGAAAGCCTTCTATGGCATTGTCATCTCAAAGCTCTGGACTTTATATAACCGAATTTCAAGAATTGCCGTCCGAGATAGTCAGTCAAGCAATCAATGCCACATTTCGGGTGCACGAAGAAGAGGGTGGCTGGGTCGATGTGACCCCAAAGAAATATGGTCACCCTAAACCCTCGAAAAGGAAAGGCAGGTTCAATAGCTCCAATGCCGGGACACCTCCCAGCCTCTTGCAAAAATGGACGTCCCTTCTCTTGTCGAATTAGCGCGAGCTAAAAAGCAAGAGAAGAATAGAAAGAAGAATTTAAAGAGAAAATTAAAGCAATAAGCCGAGCAGGCTGCTGTCATGGAGGCCCTTAAGGAGCTAACTTCTCTACAAAAGCTGCATAAATTAATTGATGAGCTCGAGGAGTACGTTCCTTCCACGCCTACCAAAGCTATTCCTCTAGATAAATATATTCTATGGGAAGAATTGGAGTGAAAGAGTCGGCTCAAGAACTGGCTCCGACAGATGTACCAGCGAGCACAGGAAGGCGAGAAGCTTCCTATCCCAGAGGAACTTTCTATCTTCTATAAAGATGAGGAACTCACCATTGAGAAGTTAGAGGAAATGCTGAAGAACTTCTCATGTAATATGGTATCAATACCCTCGTCGGAAAGTCTACAGGCACCAAGTGGAGGCAATGTCACCGTCGCTGTAGGTGGGGATAGGATCACTATGGCCACCTACTATCATAGTAATGCATAGCTCCGAAATCGCGGTCGCGGTAGAGGTCGTGGCCGTGGGCGAGGAAGGCATCTGACGTCCTCTGATGGCGAGAATGTTAATTCAACATACCCTCAAAAGGTCTTCGTTTTTCGAGGTGAAGACCCAGCCCTATCCTTGAAGTTCAAATTCGAGCTGATACCTTCTTCTTCGACCCATCAGATGAGGAGGATGAGCCGATAAAGCCAATCCCGCAAAAACCTGCCAACCCATCCCAGATTCAAGGCGGGGCCGCCACCTTCTTCTTTGATCTGTCAGATAAAGAAGACAAACCGGTAAAGTGGGCCTCACAAGAAAAGCTAGTTGACCCGGCTCAAGCAGGTCCCTCCGACAAAGATAATGATGAGCCGCCTCCCCCAAAAGAAGATTCCTTGGCTCCATTATTTCAGGAAGAGTCAAACGATCAAGTGAAGGCTGAGCCAAGTAAGAAGCTCAGCTATTAGCCCAAGCCTCTTTATGAAATGATCCCACCATTGGATCAAGCCCGTGCGCGGGCCGATCGTAAGATCAAGCGGATGCCAACCTATGTCACCATATGGGAGGCCATTGCTTGGAGTAAAGAGCTCAGGGAAGCCCTTGTAAAAGTACTCCAAGAGCCAGAAGAGACTCACGTAGTTGAACTTCAGGCTCAAGAATATGAAGCTCTTGTAACGACTGTCACTTTCATAGATAAAGACATGTTGCTGTCTTCCCTTTGCCACAATCGTCCTCTATACATGCAAGGGAAGATGAATGACTACGAATTGAATCGGACTCTGGCAGATCCTGGGGCGTTTGTCAACATAATGCCTGCCACTTAAGACTTTCAAGTCTTTATTTCTCATGCCCTACCTACCTAACCAGCATTCAGAGGCGCATTGGGAAAGGTAGAAGTGGAAGTAACCATAGGCAACTTTGTCACTAAAGTCACATTCTACATTATCAATGCAAATACGACCCTGGTTGCATGGAAATTGGGTCGTTCCTTCAACTCTTCACCAATACATTAAGTATGCAAAGGGTGGAGAGCAGCATATAGTCTTTGCTGACCGAGCCCCATTCTGTCCAAATGAATGCAATTTGACAAATGCTTAATTGTATTTTGGGGAACCTACCATTAACCCTCCTACGGAGGTGTTGTAACCGGAAATATACGGTATAAATGTACATAGGCTCCGCAGCCAGTGTGTTGGCTCAGTCCGACATGTTCCACTACGTGGAAGCAAGGATCCTCGTATCAACCGCTCGAACCGGTCACAATCGAGCTGGGCGCCACCAACCTGATGGACCGCAACTACGTGATCGAGGACGGGTACAACGGGCCGGGGCGCGAGTATTTCCTGAACGTGCGGGTGAATTTCTGAAGGAGTCCGCCATGGCGCTGCTGAGATCGAAGGCTTTACCTTGGCTGACTGTATGGATGCTGAGTGCCGGCACCGGGGCGGTGGCCGCCGCGGTGTTGTTCTTGATCCGCAGATAGGCTTCCTTCTCCACCAGGATCGGCGAGTTCGCCGGTACCGTGGCGCCGGCGCCCTTGCGGGTCGTGGTGCCATCGGTGCCGCCGCTGCCGGTCACCAGTGCATCGGCCAGGTAGTCGGGGTCATCGGCCACCGAGTTGGCGATGTCGAGATAGCCGCTGCCATCGGCGGCCACGAGGCCGGCGTCGACAGTGCCGTTCGCCACCGAGCTCTTGGTCTTCAGGACCCAGGCCCAGTCGATGATGCGAGTACCAGCCGGAATCACCAGGACGTCATTGTTGGCGTCCTGCGAGGCATCTCCGTTCGCGGCCGTGAAGCGCAGGGACTTGATCCCTGCATTTCCCCAGGAGCCGGCCCGGAAGGCTTCTGCCCTTGGATCGATCGTAGCCATGTCAGTTCTCCTGTTGTCCTTCCCGGGGTGTTACGCCGGCACCGGCGCGTAGGTGTCCAGCGTGCAGACACCGTAGTCCTCGGGGACGCTGGTGCCCTGCGCGATGAACTTCAGCTTGCTGACACCGAACATGGCCGCGATGGAGATCTCGACCGTGTTGCCATGGTCGGTGGTCTCTTCGTGCCAGTTGAAGTAGTAGTCCGAACGCTGCTGCTTGCCGTAGACCAGGGCCAGCGCCTGGGCGCCCAGCAGAATGGCGCGGTCGGTGTCCACCGCGGCCGTCGCGTTGTTGATGGTGACGCCATCGGCCGCGTACTCCCGCACCGTGGAGTTGGCCGGGAAGCGGACGCAACGGCGCGTCTTCTTGATGACGATGCCGTTCCACATCCCGGTGGTGCCCATGAACAGCGGGTGGTTGGTGAACTTCCCGCGCTCGTAGGCGTTGGCCAGGAAGGTGCGCCAGTTCTGCGTGTCGGTGGACTGCATCAGCCAGTACCACTGCTGCTCGGCGATCAGGGCGTCGATCGCGCGGATCGCCTTGTCGGTCTCCAGTTCTTTGTAATAGGCGATGGCGCGCGCGTACCGGGCCGGGAACGAGGTGTTGGTCTCCGGGTACTCTATGAAGGTCTGCTGCGGCGCGTTGAGGAAGGCCTCCAGCTTGGCCTTCATGATCTCGTGCTTGGCGATCGCCTCGGGGCTGTCCACCACGTGAAAGTGCGGCTGCGCCGTGACGCGCGCGGTCAGGGCCTCGATGCGGTCGTCGCTCAAGGGGTGGTCGCGGAAGAAGGGGTACTTCTTCTCGTCGGAGAACACTTCCTGATAGCGGAAATTGTTGAAGAACTCGACCAGGCCCTCGCCGGACTGGCCGCTCTTCTCCAGATAGGTCACCGCCGCCTGGTCGGCCGCCGATTCCTGCACCCGCGAATAGCCCAGCACCGACAGCTGGGCGAAATAGGACGAGGAATAGATCAGGCCGGCGGCGGCGTCCGGCGGCAGGTCGCCGGCGTCCTCGGCCACCCAGCCGACGCGGCTCGACAGCGCCCCCCAATAGCCTACCGCCGTGGTCAGCGGCTCGCCGTGCCCGATGATCTTGGAGGAGGGGCTGTCGAGCCCGACCAACCGGTCGCCGGTCGAGAGCATGGTGTGGCAGGCGTGCGGCAGCCCGTTGAGCCGCATCTTCTGCACGGCCTCGAATTCGGTCAGTCCCGGCCGCAGGCTGCGGAGCGTCCGATCCTTGCACCGGCACAGCGGTGCTCAGATCGAACTGCCCTTGCGCTGGCACCTGAGCCGCTGGAGCCGCAACGGCGATGGGCGGCGTACCTGCAGCCGGCATTGCATCGGCGGCTGCATTGTCCGCTTGGACCGGAACCGCGGTAGAGAGGTCGAACGGCATCACTGCACCGGCGCGAATTGTTTGCCGTCAGGCGAGACGTACGCCATGTTGCCGCGCGCGTCCTTGTGCAGCGTCCATCCCTGTGCGTTTTGCGTAGGTGGCAGCGGGGCCTTGTTGACGGCGGCGGGAGCTGCCCCCTGTCCAGGTAGGGGCACCGTGCCCCCGGGCGCGAGGGATTCGGCCTGCGGCGTCAGAAACCGCCTGTCGAAATCCTTCTTCCCCGTCGAGTTCTCATACTGCTTACGCAGCAATGGCGAGATCAAGCCCAATCAATTGGCCGGCGCCATCGCAGCCAAGCTCAAGTCAATCAAGCCGCTCAACGACGACGTGGAAGACGAGCGTCTTGATCTGATCGAAGAGTTTGAAGCCCTGTCCGGCGAGGCAGACGCGGATGTTTCGGACATCGATTGCTTGATGCGCCAGCTTTACGACTGGGGTGATACGCCACTCGACTCGGCATGGAACGGTAAGAAGGCCTGCTGGATCGACACGATCAGTAATCGCTAATTCCAATAGAACCGTGGAGATTCCAGGTGCTTTACGATCCGAAATGGTCAGAGACCAAAGCCGATCCATTCAAGCTGGAAACGCTGATCGCGTGGCTGGAGAAGCAGCCGGCGAACAGAACATATGACTACGGATGCAACGGCCATTGTTTGCTCGCGCAGTATTTCGAGGCGAACGAGTTTGTCAGAGTCTCGATGGGCAGCGACATCTTCTACCACAGCAAGGGGCCGAGCCGTATCCGCGAAAATCTTCCTGCCGGCTTCAATGAAATCGCGATTGGCAATCTCGCCCCTGAAGATCACACCTTCGGCGCCGCTCTTGATCGCGCTCGCAAGCTGGCGGGCGTGTCGTGAACATCGAGCCCGAAGAAACCTTCATAGCAGCAACAGTCAGTCTGTTGGCTGAAGGTGTCGCAGTGGTTCTGTTCCTCGCGATGCTCGCTGTTTGGGCGGCAATCAAGTGTGGCGCATGAAACCGGCGCGCGAACTTGAATTTCTGAAAGCCCGATACGCGCGGCATGTCGAGCGTAGGGAATGGAAGAAAGCCATTCTGGTCCACCATGAAATGCTGGTTGAGACAATGAAGCAGCTACGCAGGGAAATCAGGGAAGACAAACGGAGGAGTGCAGCGTGATGCTCAGCCCGGACCAAATCAAAGCTCGTGACGGAAAACTGACTGCGAGCCGCGTTGCCTGTCTCATGACGGGCGATGCCGACAAAATCATGAACCTTTGGCGCGAGCTGGTTGGTGATCCCGCATTCGTCCAAGAGGACTTGTCGGACGTTTGGCCGGTCCAGCTTGGCTCCTGCACCGAAGCTCTCAATCTGGAATGGTACAGCCGCCGCACCGGACGCAACCTAACCCGCCAAGGCGAAGTTGTGCCGGAGACATACCCACCGCCACGATGACCGTCGCCGCATGGTTCGACTACTGGATGCGCGAAGTGGCGGTAAAGGACCGCCGCCCCAAGACCGTGAACTCGTACCGGTCGGTCATTGAACAGTGGATCAAGCCAACCATCGGGAAGATCCAGCTCGACAAAGTCACGGCCGTCCACGTCCGCCGCGTGTTCGGTGCGATGGAACGGCCCGACGACGGGAAGCCCCGCTCCTCCACGTACATGCGGAACGCGCACAGCATCATGTCCGCCGCGTTCGCGGACGCAGAGGCTGAAGGACGCACCCCCCGAAACCCCGTCGAGCTCGTCAAAGCACCCCGGAAGGCCGTCACCGACCTCGAGGCCCTGACTCCGGTGGAGGCGACGAATCTGCTGGGCGTGTTCGCGGACAGCCCGGAGGCGTACCTGTGGGCCACGTTCATCCTCACCGGAGCCAGGCGCGGTGAAGTGCTCGGCCTCGAATGGGACCGCGTCGGGGAAGAACTCGATCTGTCGTGGCAGCTGCAGCGCATCGGACAAGGACAGGCCGTCCCTGCCGACTTCGAATCACGCCACATTGAGGGTGGGCTGTATTGGACGCGTCCGAAGACTCGGGCGGGGTGGCGTGTGGTGCCGCTCGTTGATCCGCTCAGGTCGATTCTGGAGCGTTGGCGTGACGTCGCCCCCGACAACCCGTGGGGTCTCGTGTTCACCCGTGAGACATCGTCCGGTGCCCGTGTGCCCGTGGACCCGGACTATGCGACCCGGCTGTGGCCGGACATCCTGAAAGCCGCCGGGATCGACAAGCATGTCCGCATCCACGACCTTAGGCACACGACCGTCGATCTGCTGTACGCCGCCGGCGTCCCGGAGGACGTGATCCAGTTGATTGTGGGGCACTCGTCGAGGGCGATGACCCGCGCGTACCGGTCGAAGGGGAACCTTGACAGGGTGACTGCGGCGATGAAGCAACTGTCCGCGACGCTGGGGTACTGACATCCGTGTCGGATATTGGAATTAGATTCCTCTCATATTCGCCTCATGGGAGCGGCGAAGGAGAAGAGACCGAGGGATGAATGCGGACGGCAACGAGGCCTGGCGACAGATGACGATGGGGGAGGTGTTCGCGTTGTGTAGCCTCCCGGCACTGAGAGCGGCAGCCACAATGTGCATGACCTGAGGATTGGCGCATTGCAAGCGAAGGCGATACGAGTGTTGGGAATCACCTAGTACACATGTACCATCAACGAGCAGTTCACTCCACTCTGTGGCCAGCTCACACCTTTTCCACAATGAATCACTGTCGGGCTCAGCGGAGTCGGTGTCATGCGCCCTGGTCATGTGTTGCCAGACCCATTCACATGCATCAGCGTTCGACTTACAGTCAGTGTGTACATCGCGAATGACTTCCGCGTACTGCCGCGCATGTTCCGAGAGTTCGTCATGCCACTCTCGTTGTGAACCATTGAGTTGCTCCACAGCCATAGTCAACGCCGCGTCATTGGGCTGAAGGAGATAACGAGGTATTGCAGGGGCAGAGATGTGAAGGCCGGTTGTGGACCCAATAAACGTCACTGCACAGCGGCGTCTAGCATCACCATTCGCCCTGTACTGCACACGGCTGATGGAAGGAGGGTCAGGATAGTTAGGGTTCACCCTAAACTCGGCACGCAGGACCGTGTTCATGCGGCTGTCAA